>JAOBRD020670139.1:0-14896 GCA_027575215.2 Hydrozoanthus sils
ACAGAATATCACTAGGCCTGTAGACAGTCATCAATCACCAGAATATTACTAGGCCTGTAGACAGTCATCAGTCACCAGAATATTACTAGGCCTATAGACAGTCATCAGTCACCAGAATATCACTAGGCCTGTAGACAGTCATCATTCACCAGAATATTACTAGGCCTGTAGACAGTCATCAGTCACCAGAATATTACTAGGCCTGTAGACAGTCATCAGTCACCAGAATATCACTAGGCCTGTAGACAGTCATCAGTCACCAGAATATCACTAAGACTGCGTAGACAATCATCAGTCAACAGAATATCACTAGGCCTGTAGACAGTCATAAATCACTAGAATATCACTAGGCCTGTAGACAGTCATCAGTCACCAGAATAGGGACTTTAAGATAGTCCACTACGGTAGGGTAGGACGGTGGGATAGGTGTCACGTCACGCAAAATACACGTGACATGCGACAGTCGTGCTCTTGGGACGGTGAGTTTTCGCGGGGTTTCGATCTCGTATTACAGACTACGGTTAAGACGGTAAAGGAATTTCCACTAACTTTCTTCACGTTTCTTTTTATGTGTTCACTTAACTTTACATACAGAATGTTAAAGAGAGATTTTGTTCTGTTTGTCTAAGTGTAGTTCTTTTATTTAATTGTATTATGTTATAGTACTTAATTATTGCAAACATGTGAAACACAGACAAAATGATAAACTGTAACTGATTGCAAAAGTTTCTCGGCCGACTTTCCTCCCTCAAATTCGCAGAAACGATTTAACTGACTGCAGCTGATTTGAGTAAAGAAGTGAAGTTGTGTCATTTTAGTTGGCAACATGGCACTTGTTTTTATTTATGTCACTTTTTCTATTTTAAATCCGTTGATTTATCTCAAACATCGTTTTTTTAAATTCTTTTAAGTTATCTCTCTCGCCCTTCTAGACCAGCTGAAACATTTCATCTGATTCAAATTGTGTTCCATTTGATTTCAGGGATACATCAAATGATCTGCGGTAAGCAACTAGTTTTATTTCATTTTATTATTTATTTGAACATTTCAATCTAAAACTGTATATGTTGATTTTAAATTTTACATGGCACTTGCATTCAAAATTAGTTGATTATATTTGATTTCTAAAAGTTCAAGGTTATTTATCGAATTTTCAAGGAACTAAAGAAAACATTCTGGGGTTTTTTTTCGAAAAATACAATAGAGCGATCTGCATCTATACATCATCTCATTTCATTATGTTTCTGGAAAAGGGTTTGACAAAGTTTGTTTTTGTTGTTTTGATTTTCTCTGTTGCAATGTAAACACATCGACAACAGGAGCAAATTTTAAGAAATTCTTAAAGCCATCAAAGTTATTACAGTTTGCAAAATATCGCGGCACCCGAAAAAGCTATAATGAGTTAATTTAGTCGGATGCCCATTATGTGGTAGTGAAATGTTATGAAGGGTCGAAACAATGAACAAAACGTCAACTAGTAGATAAGGTGTTGAGCAGCTTTCGGCTGTAGTTGATGGGAATTTTTTGTTTAGGGATAATTTCAGTATTTGCACAGAGCTAAGCAAATATTTCGGCATTTACATTGGATTCTAACGTTTCCAGAATTATATTCATAAAAATAGGTTTGCATTATCAGCAAACAGATGGAATGCGAAATATGATCTCCTGGCTCGCCTAGATTAGCTTAGCTACCTACGGTGCTAGAAATTATTGTAAAACATACTTTCTTGAAAATGTTGAATAAAGTCGGAAGTCTGAAGTCAGAGCATTGATGGAATAAATGGAAGCGGCCAAGAAAAAATCCTTGAGGTTTTACAAAGAGATTAGATATTATATGAGATAGAAGTAGCAAGGGCCAAGGACAGATCCTTGATGTACTCCACAGGTTTTACTAAAAGGATTAGATATGATTCGAGGTAGAAGTAGTGAGGGCCAAGGACAGATCCTTGAGGTACTCGACAGGTTTTACTCAAAGGATTAGATATGATACGAGGTAGAAGTAGTAAGGGCCAAGGACAGATCCTTGATGTACTCCACAGGTTTTACTAAAAAGATTAGATATGATACGAGATAGAAGTAGTAAGGGCCAAGGACAGATCCTTGAGGTACTCGACAGGTTTTACTCAAAGGATTAGATATGATACGAGGTAGAAGTAGTAAGGGCCAAGGACAGATCCTTGATGTACTCCACAGGTTTTACTAAAAGGATTAGATATGATATGAGGTATGAGTACCAAGGACAGATCCTTGAGGTACTCCACAGGTTTTACAAAGAGATTAGATATAATACGAGGTAGAAGTAGCAAGGGCCGAGGACAGACCCTTGAGGTACTCCATAGGTTTTACTAAAAGGATTAGATATGATATGAGGTATGAGTACCAAGGACAGATCCTTGAGGTACCCACAGGTTTTACTAAAAGGATTAGATATGATACGAGGTAGAGGTACCAAGGACAAATCCTTGAAGTACTCTACAGGTTTTACTTAAAGGGTATAATTTTGAAGTTTTTACAACTGTGTAATTTAGACTTAAGTAATAATAATTCGAAAAGTTTGCAGCGTTTAAAATTCGTGACATTTTCAAATCATCAGTTCAGAGAGTGATTGTTGGTGTTAAGTTATCAGCTTTAGGGACCATTCATTTTTTATGGGTAGGGGGGCGTAAAAAAATGAATGGTCCCTTAGAATCAAAAGGCTGTAAACGTCGAGAGCTTGGAACAAAGGGGTGGGGTATTATGTCCCACCCACCACCTTTTTTCAAAAAGCCTGAATTTCCCTTGAATGTCCCTTACGTTATCCATGAAGTAAAAACACAG
Organism: Hydrozoanthus sils; assembly: GCA_027575215.2. NCBI lineage: Eukaryota > Metazoa > Cnidaria > Anthozoa > Zoantharia > Hydrozoanthidae > Hydrozoanthus > Hydrozoanthus sils. The sequence continues at coordinate 2,818 of JAOBRD020670139.1, forward strand.
GGAAAAATAACCAAGAGCTTTGTATTGGTGTTTCCGAAACGCTAAGTTCATTGTCAAGCTTTCGATCCATTGACCTAGTGTTGCGTGGGAGGGTATAACAATCGTACCCGAGTAATTATATATATGAGGAACAAATCAAACCTTTGATGAGTCGGAATCAGTTCGATCCACAAATAGATTTACCAACCGTGACATTAACAATGGTGCTCAAGAATCAGAAGGCGTGTTCAATGTCGCTCTATAGGCCAATACGAACTGATATTGCACAAATCGTTTCGGTTTTAGCAGCTCCGAGTACATGAGCACAGTGAACTGTTTATTACTAGTTAGGATTTTTTTTGAGCAAGCAGCAGTAAAAACATTTAAAGCGTAGGATTAAGTCAAAAAGATGTGGCTAAAAAGCAGTACAGCAACCTGCAATATGAGAAGGAAAGTAACCATACACAGCACTAAAAATGACAAAAACGGCAGGAAATCAAAAAAAGAATGACACATTCCGTATTTTTCTCAAACAATAAAATATTTAACTAACCCTAAGTATCAACTTGCAAACTCGAAGGGATGTGAACAACGTGATATTACAAGAATGATAACTATAGCAAGAATAATATTTTATATAAGTTATGCAAAGTTAAAGTCTTCAGGACAACAATAAATGTTGATAGCAATCATATATTCTTTTTCTCTTGGTACAAAACCTACATGTTACGTTGAGAGCTCACGCCACCAAACAATTTTTTTATGAAGTTTTGCACTCACTTTACACTGAAAGGAAATCATACAATTGTTCCAACAACTTTTGATAGCTGCCTATTTTATTCTATTATTTTATAATATCGATATCAGGGACGAATTAACTACGTCCTACGGATTTGGAGATATGGACTGATTTGTCCCGTTCCGTATACAAAACGAAAAACTGTTTTAATGTCAGTTTCAGTAACAAGTCGAGAAGCACATGGTGTGTAACCAAGGGCAACTGCGCATGCGTGGGTTAAGGTACATACAAGGTGCATTGGGTAAGGTACACTTGAATCGTAGCAGGGCAGAAAACCACGTTTAGTTGTTTCATTTCCAGCCAACTGTTTCCATTTCTCTGGACTTGAACTTGCTAAAACTGGTTGAAAAGCCAGGGCGGGGGTTGAAGGGAGTTGACTAAATAAGACTGTTGTTTGTGATGTATCAGAGAAATCTTTGTTTATAGTGTGTAAACTTGGCGCGGATGCGTTTACACTATTCATATTGCAGCTGTCGCTTAAACAGTTGATCAACAATTGATTTCGTAGTTTTTATCATGTACAAATGTAATTAATAAAACAAAGGGACTTATCGAGGTCTAGTGTTTGCCCTTAAGGTTGCTAAGATAACAAATCCGAACTGATTTTTGTTGAGTTATTGTGGAGATAAAAATACATTTCTTTGCTGACCGGTTCTAAATTTGTTTCGAAACTTGTTAAGTTGACCTTGGTTGACACTGTGATGTAAGCATTTCCTTTATATTTGCAAATATTTGCATCTTCTAACTATAGAATGTTCCACAAAAGCAATTTACATTCCTTTGGCCGTGTTGCATAAGGCGCACAATATCGATAATGTTAGCACACTGTTCTACAACAACTGGCGAATCATGAAGACATTAAGGGAAATTTCACTCACAGAGGAAGGGCACTGATTGCATTTTTATTTGTTTACTGTTGGCTGTTGTACATAATCCATGTAAGTTATTCAATATTTGTATAGAGAGCTTGAGAGCGAGAGATATGCGTTTGATTCATGTTACATGACTAGGTAAATGAACTGCAGTACGGGTAATTTGAAGTTACTGTCAAAAATACTGTTATGTAAAAGTGTGACGCTGTGGTACAGTTTTTTCTTTTTTTTTCTCTTCAAGCTGACTTACCTTTTGCACTTTGCAAAACTTATGCTCGGCCATCAGTAGTGAACTACTTTTAGTATTGCAGCGCCTTCCAGCTTGTTCCTGATTTCTTCCTCTCTACTGCACTTTGTCTTTATCTCAAAAGATGATCTAATACTGTTTTTTATCGGGTGACATAACTTAACCGGAAGACGGAACAAAATATTTTCTTAAGTGTATTTTTTGTTACTTAACCAAGCGTTACGTATGTTTTCCAAGAACTAATATTTTAAAATATTGAGCTACATATTTCCCTTGTGAAGATGTAAAAAAAAACTGTGATAAAGCTGGCCATTATATATCAGATTTCTCTTTCTCTCGTTTGTTAACTGTGGGTTTTGATTTCATTCCCTTTAACACGTTTGTTGTTTGGCAGTTGTTGCATAATCGAAATTGCGTGCGTTATACACGCAGGATACTTGATACAATAAAAGCAACGATCCGGAAAGGTTGTTTGGTTTTCACTATTAACAAAAATGTCCCTGTTTAAAATGTTAGACGCACAAGGCGTCAGTACTTGTTTCGTGTCAAGGTATAGCGGAGGGGTTGGCGCAGTGGTAAGATTCTGAGGTCCCCGGTCGTATAGAACATGGAGTTTCTTGAGAATGCACAAAATTGGGTCCTAATTGAGAACTATATTGACTACATGGCCTCGGAAAATATAACTTCTCAAACCAAAATTTCTAATTTGCCGTTATGAAATCAATACGTACTCAGCTGCGTATCTTCCTGGTTAACTTAAACTGCAGCTACTTTTCACCTATTCTGTCTTGCTCTTCAAAGGTAGTCCCTCCCGAGTGTAATCTTTTAATTTTGCGTCAGTTGCTCACTGCGAAACAGATGAAACTTCGCGATTTTGATCGGACATAGATCGTTACTTTTTGTTTTCATCATCTAAACGAGTTTTAACTCGTTAAAACAAAATGCTTTATAATGCTTCAGTTCAGTTCTTGCTCTGAACAATTTCAATTTCAACGTGCCATGTTTTGTACAAAATAATTACTATTGCACTGTAAATCTCTCTTGCAGTCTACAATGTAAGGCAAAACGCTGCTTTTCCCGAAGCTAGTTTACTGGGCCCGACCCCCAATAAATCGAGACAACACTTTAAAAGTATGGACTTAACTGGCTATGGGTCACACGCGCCCAAAGCCGTATTAAAATAATTCGATTCACTTTATAATCACAAAAGTGCTGAATGGTCATAGCCCAGTGAAGATGAGGGCAATAATTTGAAGAATGGTCGCTCACCGTCCAGATCGTTGATCTCCACTTACTCGCGTTTACAAATTCAAAATTTCAGAATATATTTTCGACCATGTACTCGTTATTCTTCATGATCCCGTAAGCTTTAGAAACACATCCAATAGGGCAGATAATAAACACTTTTTAATCACACACTTTTCTCTCTACTCGCTCACATAAACCTTTCCTTACAACTAAATTTTTGCTGAGTTCTCAAATGTCACTGCATCAGTCTTAAATTTGATTGGCTGTCAGAATAACAATGAAAATAAACAAACTCTCTAACTCGAACCCAATTTCTCACAACAAAACCAAACTAAGGGACTGGTCGTAAAGTACTGGGCTTCTATGAATTCAGTTTCGGGTAACCCACCCTCGATTGGTATCATGGTTATCACAAAAAGCATAGTCCACCCCTAGTATCTTACACAGAAAATGGTGACCCCCCCCCCTCCCATTTCTACCAAATTTCTAAAATTGAGGTATTTCCTTTTCTTTTTGTAAGTTATCTTTATCAAGTCAAAAAGTAGAGCTAACACGAGGGCCGCTATGCCCCCTTCCCTTGAATCTGTCATAATATTTCTGTACTAGTAGTTTGACACCAAATATATGTGGAGAGTCAAAAGTGTTCAGTCAGAATTGAAAAAGAAGTCACGAGTCAGAGATGTGGTGCATGACCGCCCACTTCTGTGGCTATTTAATAATAAAGATAAAAAACAAAATAAAACAACAATAATAAAGATAATGATAATAATAATAATAATAGTAATAATAGTGGACATGTTGAAGCAAGCTCTTTAAGAATAAGGATTTTATGACAAACTAGGTTTGTTGACAGAACTAAAGCACCTGGATTTTAAGCGAAAGAACTTTAGAAAGCTCTATTCTACTTAGATTACCACAAAATGACTTCAGCAATAATTCTACCTTTTGGTTAATTTGGTAGATTTCTTTATACTTATTGAATAATGGCAGAGGGACAACAGCAAAATTGTAACAGATCCGGGAGACGAAGATGGACCTACAAATGCCAATAATAAAAGATCACTTATATACAGTACATATAACTAATTCTCCCAAACTAAAAAAACGTACACGAAAATAATAAAATAATAAATTGATAACAATTAAAAGTGGTAATAATAGCTAATAGTATTGTATGTAGCCTTAAAAAAAGTGAGTTTTCGATTTCTTTTTAAAAAGTCTCGAGTTGCGTTTCTGCTCTCAACTCGTAAGGGAGGCTGTTCCATAGCCTGGGGACAGCAGCCGCGAAGGACCTGTTCCCAAATGTGGCCAATGTTCTTTCCACCGGTGGTTTTAGCAGCAGTTTATTGTTGGAGCGAAGTCCATATTTTGAGGAGGGCTTCAGTGATAGCAAACTTGAGAGGTATTCAGGGGACATTCCATGTAGAGATTTGTAGATAATCAAGATTATTTCATAACTAATTCTGCTTTTGATATTGAGCCAATGAAGATTAAATAAAAGAGGTGTTATCCTAGAAAATCTTGGTGCTCTCTCTACAAGTCTGGCAGCGGAATTCTTAACGCGTTGCAGTTTGGCTAAAAGGCATCTGGTAACCCGTACAACAATGAATTGCAGTAATCCAGGCTGTGAATAAAAGCATGCACCAAGCATTCGATAGTCTCTCTACTAAAGTACTTGCGTATTCAATTAATATTGTGCAGATAATAGTACCCGCTCTTACAGATCCTATTGACATGCGTATCCATAGCAAAATTACAGTCAGACCAAGCGCCGAGATTTCTCACGGCGTCAGCGCTAGGCCCGATCTTCGAGCTACCTAAAGCCAGACTATCAATGTTTACTTTCCGTATTTGCATCTTAGTCCCTATTAGTAGAAATTCAGATTTAGCATCGTTGCGCATAAGTTTTTCCTTCATCATCCATCTGCGTATATCATGCATACAAGACTCCATTGCAGTTGGAAGAAGGGCTATATGCAGTTGATGAAGGAGTTATGGGACAAAAAGGGTTACGCTGTTAGCGTATCAGATCAAAATCTGCGAGAACAGGCCGCCAGAATTGAGAAAGCCCCAGACGAGATCACGGAGACCATCAAAGGTAAAGTGGGGAGAAGGATAGAGGTTCAAGATGGAAGTGGAGAAGTAAAGGAACGCATCAGTTTATTTACACCAGCGCGATAATTAATTCGGAAAGCTCAGAGCAGTTGAGTTCACTCGAATTTGCATGACACGACCAGTGACCAGCCCCAGGAGAGTACAAGGTGTCAACCTACTAACACCTAACCCTAACTCTGTAGATAACATCTTAGAAACTGCACGGCTCATCTACGGATCAGTGGCGGAGGTCCTTGGGGACTTTTCGGCGCGCACCATTGATACGAGGCAAAAAAACGACCCACGCGAGCCGATGTTGCAAACATCAATAGAGCTAGCAATGAACTAATGAAGCAAAAAGACACAGGTATCCCGGCGGAGGTGGATCCATTTAACACTCTTTGGATAGCGAATTGCGTGCTATATTCAATGGCAGTGGCTTTTTATTGAATAAAGGATGAAAAAGGAAGGATGTTCAAAGTAGATCGTGCCGGAAAAAACCTGCTCAGAAAGATAAAGAGATGCTTAAATAACAAGTCATATAATAAGGAAGAAGTTGTCAATAGCACAGGCGGAGTTAGATCTGAATAAATTGAACAGGAAAATAACAAAAAAAGAAAAATGTTCTTGAAAGACTGTAAAATAATATCTACAGCGGAACTAGTGAATTTTATGGAGAAGGAGAAATCTAAGTTAAGGAAGCTGAAGAGGGTGGGTGCAGGAAAGAGAAAGCAGGTAGAAACAAAGAGGTTAAACAAGCAGTTCCAATAGCATCCTGGGAGTGTGTACTCTGACCTAAAAAGGATGGTATTCGAGCAAGAGAACGAGGAGAGGCCAAAATACCAGGCAGAAGGAAAAGACCAACATGAGACGGAAATGTTTGAAGACGTCAACCAGGCGGCGAGTTTTGGAGAGGTTATGGGAAGGTGAAGGGACAGGAGAGACTTCTGCTTAGTGGTTGTCTGACGTGAGGCGTGCAATTCAGAACTGCGTGCCTGAGCCTAGAAAGGAGGGTGCAAGGACAGTTACAGTATCACCAATAAACGAAATTGGAGTGCTCCCGATCCGGACAGAATAGTCAGAAAAAAAGTAGAGAGCTTACATAAGGGCGTAGTCAGGTGTTTACAGGAAATCGGACAGGGTAATCACGACATTCCGTTTTGGTTCACGGAAGGGAAAATATCATTGCTACCGAAGCCAGGATAGTTTGAAGCGAAAACCCATTACCTACCAAAACACCGTATATAAATGGTTTATTTCGTTTCTGTTAGGACTGATGGATATCCACCTGTATGAATACGGGTTAATTGAAGGAGAACAGAGAGGTGCAAAGGATGAGTGCTCAGGGACAGTTGATAATTTACTGATTGACGGAGTAGTTTGCCAAGACAGACACCCTGCGCATGGCGTGGGTTGACGTCTGTAAGGCTTATGATAGTGTTGATCATGTATGGCTAGTGGAGATGTGCTCCCTTGCTCCATACGGCTCGGTAGGCAGAGTTTTTCTGAAGTTGAGTTCATACTGGAATACGAAGATTTCAGTGAGAACAGCAAGAGGCCTTGAGACTTCAGAGATGATACGTTTCAACAAAGGCTTGCCCTAGGGCGACGCCCTTTGCCCAAGGCTCTTAACATTATGTGTTAACCGTTTGTGGCTGTTGAACGCTTTAGAAGGATATAGGATGACTAAATCAATTGGTGAGAAGATCATGCACCTATTGTGCATACGACATGAAGATCTACGCAGCTGCAGAAGATAATTTGGGAAGATTCATAAGGTCAGTGAAATCTGCAATGGCTGACATCGGCTTAGAGTGGGACGATCAAAAATGCTCAGTGGTGCATGTAAAGAGGGATGTTCTCCAGAATAGTGGAGATGGAACGGGGCTAAGGAGGTCGGAGATGATGGAGAGCATAAGCGACCGAAAGGCACGTAAAGCGATCTGTGAGAGCGGGGAAAAGCACCCACTAAGGTCAACTGCTTTGAAAGCACCCACTAGGGTAAACAATTTTTATGTATCTACCAAAGAGAAGAGGAGGACGTGGACTGAAGTCGATTGTCGAACAATATAAGGTCACCAAGATAAAGCCAACCGTTAAGATGTATGCCAACAATGACAAGAAGATCGAGATGGTGAGAAGGTTGGAGGAAAAGACGGAGGCGTCAGGGCGAATGTCGCTCGTTAAAGATGCAAATAAGTAAGCGGGTGAGCTGGACCTCCGTCTTAACTTAGTTCATATGGGGCCGACAGGTGTCACTGGTGACAAAAACGAAGAGATCGAAAGGAAGAAAATAGGAGTATGGGTGAAGCGTGCCCAGCAAGGAAAGAACGCTAACGGGTTGAGAGCAGAAAGATGGCAAGGGAAATTTGTAGATAAGAAATGGTATGACGAAGAAAGTGGGACAGAGTGCTTCGCATGGATGTCTGAATGGAGATCAGCCCTCACTTATACAGTGGCTGGAATGCAAGAACTTTATCAAGACTAAGATCTATCACAAGAAGACTGGATTCTACTCTGGCTCGAATCTGATATGTCGGCTCGGTAGTAAGGCCCCCTAGACACAAGCCGGCTGTAGTACCTTAGCAAAGACGAAGTATCTTAGACGTCACAATGCTGCTTTGCAGATACTTTTTTTCGAGTTGCTGATTGATCTAGAATTGTTTAATTCGGTGCCACCGTGGTATTCACCAGTGCAGCCTAAGGCTCTATACGAGAATTCAACAGCAAAGGTGTATTGGGATATGCCATCATAAGCAGAGAACACAAAAGCCAAGAGCGAACAGGATTGATGCGCGTTTAGTCGACAAGGAGTCAAAAAGAGTAGTGCTTATGGAAATGAGCTGTCCTTGGATCTCAAATGGAGAGGCGAAGGACGCTGAGAAGACGACGTTGTTCGCACTGCTACGTCGCAAGATCAAGATGCAGATGCCAGGATGTAAAGTTGAACAACACAACATCGTAAAAGACATGTTGGGAGGGTGCTCAACGAGTGTACGGGAAAGTTTCAGATCTCTGAATGGTCAGGGCAGTAGTGCCTCGGTGCTTTGCAGAATGCAGAAAGCGGTGGTGTCTATAATACAATAAAAAGTGCTAGGAGTTTCAAGATAATGTCAGCATGAAGTTCAGATTCAAGTCTAGTAATAGGTTTAGGCTTCGGGATAGGATTCAGGATTCGTCTTTTAAGAAATAATCCAAGAAACATTTTGGAGATATCACATAGGAAAGATTTCTAGCATTTATTATTCTTCCTAGCATTTATTATTCTAAGTAGATTAGGATCAATTCAATTAGGCTCTAAGTATAGGGATATTTTAATATTTGTTATTATTTTTTTTCAATATCATTAGAGACTGGTACATAAGTTACTCAATAATAATGATAATAAAAAAAACAATAGTAATAAAAACATACATGTTTATATAGCGCTTACATTATAAGACAATTCTAAAGCGCTTAACAGTACTTAGGAAGGTTAAAAAGAATAATAAGAACTTAGCTAAAACAAAGCTGAAACGATGAATTTCCGTAGTTGAGAGTGTTTGAAAGTCATGGCCAAAGGGAACGGGCCGACGCACTTTCGGCTAATGACTTTCCAATACCCTCAAAAGGAACAAATAAAATTCATAAAGGTGACAAGTTGATAATTCGGGGAAATTATTCAAAAGGTAATTTGAAAAAATATGTTTTTAACATGGTATTGAAGCTTTTTATAGCTGTGCATCTTTTGATGGCCATTGGCAGGCTGTTCCAGACAGCAAATGACCGGTCTCCAAAGGTCTTTCGGTATTTTGAGGAGGTTTCAGCAGACTCTGGTTATCGCAGCGCAAGGCATAAGCATTTACAGTCTTGGTTTGCAGTAGTTCGGTGACCGATATATGTACACTCATAGCCATGTAACTGTCGAACCAAGAGCCGTGATTGCGTACTGAACTAACAGGCTTGATCGCAGTAGAGCCAACGGTGATATTGCTAATGTTCAAAAGGTGAGTTGTTGGTGGGATCGGGCGCCGATGTAGTGATCAGGATTTATAGTTTGCTGTCGTTTTATAGTATGAATTGATGGTTGGACATCCATGCTCGAATGTCAGAAATGTAGTCCTCTAAAGATTGTATTGCTAGATCTTTGGCCCGGGTTCTTGGGATACAGGATTGCTAAGCAGAAACGCTACATAGACGATAAAGGATCGTGGAGGTGGCTATTTGTTGTCACCTTCATCATCATCATCACTGGTCTCGCCGACTTCTATTAGTACAACGTCATCATCATTAGAACTTTGATCATCTGAGTCTACTATGTAGGTTTAGGTCTGAGTCTGAATCTGAGTCTACTATGTAGGTTATGTCGGTTTTTTATGTCTCAAACAACTTAAATTTTACAGCTAGAAACAAGTTTTCTGAATCAAAACCAGACCACGATTCACTGTGGATTGAGGTACAAAGCGACCTTCACCATTACATCGTCTGCGGTGTCATTTATAGGCATTACAAAAGCGATATTGATGCGTTCTCATCATTTATAAACGATACAATTGACAAAATTTATAGGGAAAAAAAGTATTGCATCATAACGGGGGACTTTAATCTTGATCTTTTAAAATATGATTCACATCCACCTACCGAACAGTTTCTAAGTAATTTTGGATCATACTTCTTTAATCTGTTAGGTGATGAGAATAAGGAAAACAACTTGCTTTACACGCTCAATATTGGTTCTTTACAACTATGAAAGACACGAGTACATCCGGGCTCTCCGTCCGGCGGGAATGCGACTCACGTGCGTGTATAACGGTTACATAACATCCCCCCTTGTCCAAAATAATAACTGAATAATTAACCCTGTGGTAATAAAGGGATTAAACGCTAATCTTAACATAGCAACTCAACTGTCTATTAGCAAAACCAATTAAAATAGTTTGTTCCACTGAACGGCTCAGGAATCGCCATTGAGTTTATTTAGTCAATAAAGGTGAAACTCGTCGAATCTTGTTGGCTTTCTGATTACTCTCCCAGATCTGCTGGTGGAGGGCGGTTGAGGGCTCTCTGGAACTGGAGTTGTTGGGCTTTGGGTATCCAGGTTTTCCTGAAATCGTGGTGTCGCTGTGTGGTGTTCTGGGGTAGACAAGGCAGTTGAGTGGTTGGATTTGTTGGATGGAACTGTCGGCACCGGTGGTAACAGAATTGGTGGTAGAGTAAGCGGCGGTTCAGCTGTTGTGTTGGGTGGTAATGCAGGACGTAGCTGCGTGCGATTTCTACGCAGGACCTGGTTGCCTGTGTCAACGGTGTAGGAGCGTGGTGCTGGCATGTCAACTATCTGACCGAATGACCATCGAGCACTTCGTTGGGAAGGACGAGGCTTGGCTTAGGCGTATGAGCCAAGTTTTAGTTGTTGTAGGGGTGATTGTGTATGCTTGTCGTACTGGGCTTTGGCTGAAGCTCTACGACGATCTATTGCAGTTGATATTGCACTGGGGTCAGGAGATTCGGGCATGAGCAAATCTTCTGGTATTGGAATTGTGGAGCGAGTGCGTCTTCCCATCAGGCGTTGTACGGGTGAGAAGGTATGGCCTCGAGGGGGTGTGTTTCGGATATTAAGTAACGCGAGATAGATGTCATCAGATTTCTTGATGATGGCCTTAGCGTCACTCACAGCTGCTTCTGCTTTGCCGCTGCTGCGAGACCAGTACGGGGATGAGGTAATGTGTTCAAAACAATAGTTTTTGGCAAACTGTTTATACTCCATCGAATTAAATTGTGGCCCGTTGTCTGTAAGACAACGGACTGGCACGCCGTGCCGTGCGAAATGGGCTTTAGTGAGATTGATCACAGTGTTAGACTGGGTGTGGAGAGCTCATCCAACTCATAGAAGTCGCTGTAGTGGTCGATTGTGATCAGATATTGTTTGTGGCTGAGATCGAAGATATCTTGTGAAACAAACTGCAAGGGCCTTGTGGGAACGGGATGAGATAGCATAGGCTCAGCTGTTGACTGCTTTCCATATCTGGCACAGGTAGGACAAGAGTAGCAAAGGGTTTCAATATCCTTGGACATGTTAGGCCAGAAGACTGCATCTCGAGCAAAACGCAGGCGGTACTCATGACCCCTGTGGGATTGATGGATTTTCTGTAATATGTTTGGTCGCAGGGAAGTGGGGACAATGGCACGAGAACACTTTATGAGTAGGCCATCTGCAACGCTAAGTTCGTCTCTGTAGTTCCAGAATGGCTGTAGGGGGGCTGGTAAGAGTTGTTTTTTAACGGCCAACCATGGATGGTATTCAAGGATCTGCATGTCCGGGCATGAGGCATATGCTTTTCGCAGTTGGTCGCGAGTTGTATCGGTGAGAGTTGGCGAGGTTGGGTCCACGTGGGCAACATGTGTTCTGAAAACTTGAAACGTGTCAATGCTGTCAGAATGTGTGTACTGTTCCTGGGAAGGTGCTCTAGATAGTGTGTCGGCAAGATGCAAAGAGGAACCTCGTCTGTAGATGACTTTAAAATTGTAGAGTTGTAGAAATAGCATCATCTTTTGGAGGCACTTCGGTGCTGCTGCTAGATCTTTCTGGAAGATGGATTGTAGCGGTCGGTGGTCTGTATGAACAATGATGCCTGATTTTCCAAGTTGCCATTGGTCGAATTTGCTGAAGGCTTCCACAATGGCGAGGCATTATTTTTCAATTTGTGCATATCGCTGCTCGGTTGTGCTTAGACTTTTTGAACTATAGGCTACCGGTTGTAAGGAGGATTCATCGAAGGTGTTGTTCGGGAGGAGTTTGGTAGGCTGTAATAGGGCTGCTCCCAGTCCATAATCTGAGGCATCTACCTGAAGGACAACAGGGAA
>JAOBRD020670352.1:0-14891 GCA_027575215.2 Hydrozoanthus sils
TCTCTTGAAACATTTCACGGATGGGAGAAAGATGAGATAATAGGTTCAAAAACTGAAGTAGACTGGAAAAGTGGCCAAACGATGGTCACCCACATTTGGTGCAAGCTTTGCGCCAAAACATAAAAATTCAATAGTGAACAGCCCACTTGTTAAAGGGAGTGCCAGGGCAGCTACAGCCTCCTTCATCAACGGAACAAATTCGGTTACAAGACATCAGGTATTCCTTTTTTTATGTTTATACTTCAGTATTTTGTGGCGCAAAAGTCAAATGGTCAAAGGTCAGATTATGGCTCGCCTCTCGGTTATTAATCATTCAACTGTTTTTTTTTGTTTTTATCCACTTTATTAAACAGGGCTGAAAATAATGCCCAGCAAACGGACATTGTCTGGTCAAGTTGACGTTTTGACCAGTCAAATTCAATCGTATTAAAACAAACTTGAAGTTCCATGTTGTTCATAGTTTCTGGTCTGAAAATGCAAAAACTCACATGCTTGTAACACTTTGTCGGCTTTTGACCACAAAGGAGACAGACATTCTAGACTATTTCAGCAAAACTAATAAGTTTTGTAACGCACCTGAATGGGTTTATCTATATGTGGAAGAGATTGTTTTCTGATTTAAAGATTTTTTTTTTTTCAGGAGATATTGTTGGTGTTTAAAAATCGTGCTTGTAAAGTCGGTATAATAACAAATCCATTGTCATTTTACAACTTGTCTTTTACAAAATAAAGTCGTTATTTTTAAGTCTTTCAAGTTAATTATGTTTTGCAGTTTGTATTGCGAACTGTACTTGTAAGCGCCAGCATGTAGTCTATGACAAGCCGTTACTGCCAAAAGTCATCCAGTTGTCTAAATTTGTTCAATGAGATTTAAAGAAACTCTTGAGTTTTCGTCGAGATTTAAAGAAACTTGTCGAGTTTTTTAAAACATTCGTTGAGTTCTCAATAGCAAAATGTGGAAATGAATGATGTGTATGGGAAACTCGACATATAGTCAGAGCAACTCGATAGGTAGTGTGATAGTTTGAACAAGTTTAACCAACTGGATGACTTTTGGCAGTAACGGCTTGCCATAGTAGTCACGCTCGATTTTCACATGCTGATGTCGGCTTAAAAAAAATTCAAAGTAAAAAAAACTAATTCTGACAAAAACTTTCTTGTTTTGATTAAAATAACATTCCCTTCAAAATTAAACTTTGATATTCACACATTTTTCTTTTATGTGTCAAAAAAGTATAAAATGAAAGTAAAAACGTTATTTCAGTTCTGTTCATAAACTAGATAGTTATTTGAAGATCGCACACCAGCGCACGCCTAACTTGCTGTGAGGTGTGCGATTCACTGCACGCCTGCTATTATTCTCAGTGAGAGGTATGAAGGTATTAAGTTACTTTGGCTGTTTTACAACTTGCTTGAGCTTAGACTTTGTGAACAACAGAATTATCAAATGGAATCAAATTGATTCAGAGACCAACAAATCAATTAAAGTATCATTACCTTCATTTCTAAATTGTCTTCCAATTTCATATACTCTGTCAATTCCTCCTACAACCAGCATCTAGAGTAAAAATTCAAGGTTAGACTTGAAGGTTCAGCAAGGTACATTAATATAACATATTGCAGTCATGCACCTACAAACACAGCTGTAGCAAATCTTTCAATATTAATCTTTGTTTTCAGTTAGTTTATCAAAAGCTTCCTTCTTGTAGCATAACACAAAGTTTAATGGCAATTTGAAAATAATGTAAAATAAAGTGAGGTGGTGCATTTATATAGTGCCCTTTCCATATGAATGCTTAAAGGAGCCTTACAATGATCAGTTTACCCCCAGACCTAAACTTTCCAAATTTAAGACCTGTCCTCCTCCAAATTTGTTCATGTAAAATTTACAAAAACTCAATCTGATCAATATATGACAGGTACTGTTTTGGGATAGAATGCTTCTTCAAGGCATTCATTATGTGTGATAAGTAAAATGGCCAGAAAAAGCTTCAAATTATAACCAGGTGGAAGAAACACTTTTGACTTAAAATCAAATTTAAGACAGTAAGATCTAAAGAAAGAGTTTTCAAGTTTTTAAGACCTTTTCAAGGCCTTAAAAACTCAAATTCAAAAATAAAAGTTTTTAAGGACTTGTGGGCACCCTGTATTCTAATCTATTTTCTGAGAATCTCTTTCAAATAGAAAGCAGTTTCACACCAAACCTTATGGTAGAGTTCTGGTGCTACTCTCATGTACAAATCCATACTAAGCTCATTATGGTGAGTGATGAAGGGTTTAGCAGTCGCACCACCAGGGATCATATTCATCATTGGTGTTTCAACCTGAAACAATGTAACCATAGCAACATATTATAAATCATCATTGTTATACTTAGTTATAGTAATGGAGCCATTTTGACTGGATTTCAAGAAATAATTATTTGAGATAAACAATGCTTGGCCTAATGGCCATTAAGGCTCGAGATAGGATTTAGCCAACAGCCCCTGCCAGTTTACTGACAACTAACTTCTCCTTACATAACACAAATACAATAAGTCATTTTGAAATGAGATTAGTCAAGGTATGAAATACGATTTGATATTAATATTTTAAAACTGACAGTTTACTACTGGGCCAGCTATGACCGACAAAAAAATTAACACCAGCGTTATGCACAAACAGACATGTTATGGAGAAAGACACGAATGTTATAAGGGAAAAATTATTGGAATTCCCAATATATTTTTAAGGTTTCAAATCTATACATATGATGCTCAGACGAAGGGCTAACGCTCGAAACGTCAGCTTTTCCCATCATCTCACGGCGACGATAACTCATTTATCATATATACTTCAAGTTTATACATATGAGGATTCAAAATACTCACAAAAGTCGGTATAATTTTACCGGTAAAAATATTTTCAAACAAATGCAAGGCCACCTCACCTTTTTTTGCAATGCAAACTAATTTGCAAACCGGTGAACACAAAACCAGTTTGACCAGTTCAAGTAAAGTAGAACCTACACTTCTCTCAGCCGAATGCAAGAAAGAAGGAACCTGGCCACAAAAGTTTGATGATCGATCAATGAGTGACAGAGTCCTTTTGATTGTATTTCGGCATTTCATGTCTTAAAAAGTACAATAGATCAAACAAAGTTAACTACTGAAGATGAGAAAAGTGAAATTCTCTCAAAATAATTACATAAAAGTACTGTATGAATCCCATTTGAGAGAATTTACCAAAACAATATTTGTAATGTGTGAAGACACATTTTCTCTATGTGCTTGAATAGAACAGACACTTGCATAGTGCTGAAGGACCTCAATCAGACTGTAGTTTCTTGAAATTGTGTAAGAGTTCAGAAACTATTTATTCTATACTAGATTGTTCTGCAATTCTTCCTCTAAGTCACGATGCCTCACCTCAAGAAATCCAAGCTCATCCAAAAACCTTCTAACATAGTTGATGATCTTAGCGCGAACAACAAATTTGTTTCTGACAGGGTCATTGAGGATCAAGTCAAGATACCGCTGCCTAAATCTTGTTTCCTAATTGATAAACAATATTTCATTAGGCATAAACTACTGTACACAAAAAAGACATAGTTTGTATAAAATTAATAAAAAAAATTGTACTTGTAATTTAAAGTTTGTGATCGATATCCAGATAAATTAGGCAATTTCTTTTTATCATCATTAAACTATACTGCATACACAACCATTTGCCACAAATATCATAAAAAATTCATATTTCATCAAACTAAATTTATATTACAGTTATAAGGACACCCCAATGTCTACCCTGTGTGATACACTTTTCCAAAAAAGTGCAACAGTGCTGATCCTCAAAAATTCAAATTAACATTTTTTGACAATCCCAAATATGACAGGTTTCTAAAACAATTTACAACAATGACTATTTATCAATCTTAATCAGAAAAACACAATAATTAATCATTTCTTATAAGTTACTTAACTATAGACACAAAAAGACACAGCTCCTGATTTCTTTTCTCAAATATAGAAACTGTTTCCAAGGCATGAAACAATCTCTTCCATCTTTTATAGGAAGGACTGTGATTAACTTGGATTTTAGTTTAACCTCTCATGAATTAGTTCATCATTATTGCTGCCAAAGCAGCTAGGTAACCTGCCCAGAGAGGTTGAACTAAGTATTACTATAAATAGGCCCCAGGTCCCAGTTGTTCAATGGCTGATTAGCACAATTAAGTAACCCAGGGTTAAAGTTTTGACCTTTGCTCTTGCTTCCAACCTTACAGATAATGACTTGAGCTTTAATTTTGGAGTTAACAAGGTTTTTTCCAAGAGAAATTTAGACAGTTTTTTTTTACAAGAACCAAAAACCTTTCCTAAGAGAAAAAAATTGCTGCCTGAACTTTGGTTTATTGCAGGGTTAAAGTTCACCAGTCTTTGAACAATGCAGCCTTGGGCTCAACACTATAATTTTAAGTGACTGACCCAAAGACCTGAACACATATTTGTCCCTTTTAAAAGTAAGGGACACAACCCAAAGTATGGATAGCTTCCTTAAACAAAGACAGAAATAATTATTACCTTGATTAGGTGAATAACCATATTATACTTTTCCAGATGGCTACTTACAGGTTAAGTAGCATAAATTCATTCTTGGTACTTTTTTAATTCATTTTTTTTAATGTTATCTTACCATAAATATTGCTGTGTCTTGCCTCAAATTGAAATTCTGAATTTAGTCTTTGTTTAAACTTGACCCATTAACCCTTGCAGCAACATCAGTTACCAACATCTAACTTCTCATTACAATCATAGCATTTCAAAATAAGACATGTAGTAATCTTGGCAAAATATGTATCTAAATGTATGCAAATGTATCCAACAAAGTGAACTACTGAAGATGAAAAGTTAAATTCTCCCAAGTGTGTTCAATGAAAAGTATTGGCTCTAGTTAGGAGAATTTACCAATACAAAGTTCTGTGACTAAAAGTATGAAGGTATTAAAAAAGTTTAAAGTCGCTATCAAACTTATTTTTTTAAGTTCCAGATGAAAAGTAGAACCCAGATTTAATAATAATAATTTTTGAAATAAAACCTTTTTCTCACTGTTCCTATTATATTTTTTAGACTTGAAGCGTGCAATGATGAGCAGACGCTGCAGGAGACACATATGACATAGCACGAGGCATGAAGGAGACAGTCTTTTTTATTGCAAAAAATTCAATTCTGGCTACAATAGTCACATTCTTATCACTTTAATCAATGAATTATTCCATTGAAATTGTTTGAAATAAAAATCTTATGACATTTTTTAACAGAAACAAAACTTTTTAAATAAAAACCACATAACTTGCTGCTGCTACAACAAAGATTACCAGTCCCTGGCCTGCTTGGTAAAAATTCACATTCCAATCTTCTTTTGATTAAAAAGCATACTTTGACATGGAAATTTTCTTTGGTTATTCGGTTTTTGAGTTTACAGATGACAACAGTTTTAATCTGGAACTTAAAAAGATAAGCTTGATAGGGACTTTAAACAATCTAATAACCAAAATATGTCAAAATAAAATTATCTCAGCCTGTAAGAAGGTGAAAGGATGACATAAACATTACACAATCTTTAACAGTTGAGAAGAATACAACTCTTACAAAAAAGCAAAATATCTCACCTTTGTTTTCAAACCAAAGTGCAAGTGTGGTAGCATGTGGAGACAAGGAGCCAACAAAGTCATGCTGACTGGTAAAATACTCAGTTCTCCTTTCTTTGTTTTCCCTAAGTGTTCAAATGGTAAATGTGGTGCAGTTAAAATAATTATAGCTCCCTTTTCATGTTAATGTGATCAATAACACTTTTAAAACTATCAGTTCATCCCTAGCTGAGCAGAAACTTATATAATATACTGTGTCATCAAAGCAGCTCATTCATGCTGGTACCCATTTTACCCACCCCAAGAAGATGGAAAGCTGAATGAACTTAAGTGGAAAAGAAGGTCACCCAAATATTTAACCCTTGACCAGGTCAGGGATCAAAGTGGAGACCTCAGGATTGGGAAGCTGCAACAGCCCCTCCATAACAAAGCAAAGTTGTTCTCACTCACAAATTTTAGATTAAATGATCTAATAGACCCTTAAACCAATCCTTTCTCCTTGGAAACTTTAGCCCCCATAGATCCACCAGATAAATCCCACTCCCTTCTCCTCTTTCAATCGGCCACTCTTTTTGGTGTTAGATATTGTACAACATGTACTGCAATAAGTGGGGTGATCATCTTGTTAACAAGGCTGTCTTGTACCCAAGGTGTGAAACAGTTTTCTCCATCAAGATTATTTGGAAAAACTGTGCTTGGCTTGGTATTTTTCAGTCCCTTCTTATCTTAGCTGGCCATTATTGTTGCCATAGCAACTAGGCAACCTTCCCAGAAGGAACTGGATTGGTCAATGAAGAAAAGAACAAGAAGTACAATGCATAGACATATCGAGATTAGGGCCAATACCGAATTCAATTATTTCTGTCAAGCAAAGCAGGACTGCAGCATATTCTCTTAGCAACTGACATGTTTTCTATCAATGGGTTCCATTTGTTTTCTATCCTCGCTGCCCCAGCTCCCTTCCCCTCCCCACATCACATCATTGCTGCCTTGTCTTTTATAACAATTTTACTTCCAATCAGTCAAATGGCAACAATATGTATTCAAGCTCTTTACAGAAAGACACAGATCTTACAATCAAGAATTACTCATTAAAGATATTGCAGAAGTTAAAGGAATAACCCTTACTGGGAGATTTGGAAAAAAAAAACTCATCAAGAAGCTCAAACTTATAGACAAAATATACATTTTATTTCTGTGTTAACATTCTCTTTAACTGTGGTAACAACTAGTATTACTTTATTCTAAACAAATCTTACTGTGATTTTGATCATTAATATTTTTATGTTGAACATAACTAAAGTCAATAAGATGTTATTACAGGAACCAATCGACTCTAAGTCCTAAAACAAAGTTTTGGAATGTTTTATAAAACCTATACTAAAAATCTGGCACCAAAACAAAACTTCAGTGATCCTTAATCAAGGCCATTATATGCACAACCTTGGCTCAATCAGGCCCCAGGTTGAACACTTGTGTGGCTGTCTTCACCACACAGTCTGTGGGTAAGGATGTTAGGCCTTGGTCTAGTTTCCTGAACACTTACAATGGAAGATATTTTAAAAACACTTTTACTCTAACCTGGCTTTCCTCTCACACCGATGATATCTCCTCGGCGTATTTTGGAATGGACAGCAGCAAAATCCTGCTCTGATGACCTTGCCTCTGCCATGACTTGAATTTTGGCACCTTCTCCTCGTAAATCATAGAAGATAAGTTTGTTGCCAGATGACCGCTTTGCATGGATCCTTCCTAATAATTAAATTATTGGTTTTAGTTATGAGTACAGCAGCGCTGAAATGACCTCGAGTGTTCTACTGTATATATTTTTAGCACAAAAAACCTAATGAGTGTTGAAGGTTAAAAAAACAAGTGCATCATCCTGTTTTTTTTTTTACTAGCTAACACACCCTGATCCACTAACACTCAAACCTTGAATTAAGCATAAATCTTGGAAGTATTGAAACTACAAAATTAAGAATATTTTGTAAAATGTATATAACTACAGAAACTGTTTCCAAGGCATGAAACAATCTCTTCCATCTTTTATAGGAAGGACTGTGATTAACTTAGATTTTAGTTTAACCTCTCATGAATTAGTTCATCATTATTGCTGCCAATGCAACTAGGTAACCTGCCCAGAGAGGTTGAACTTAGCAATGCTATAAAGACTTCCTAAGGTCTGATCAATATTTTCCATTGATCAGGCCTATCAATGAGTGGCAGACAATCGCCCCCACACATCTCATCATAATTGCCCACCTAAAATTGACTTTTGCTACATTTTTGTTTGTGGTGACATTGCACGACAATTTTATGTATGTGGCAAGATGAGAATTATTGCACAGAATCCTTGTTGATAATAAAGTTGGTAAATAAATGTAATTTTGTTTACTATTGCTGTTGGAATGTCTTTGTTTTCTTCAAAGATCATGATACAAATTCCTTGTTCAACGAAGGAAAACGTTTTCCTTAAGTACTTTGCTTTCGAAAATTATGCTTCTAAAAATATCATACTACAGCTGAATTACTTCCTGAAATTATCTCAAACATTTTTTTAAATAGTATTAAAAATAAACCTACATGAAACACAATTTGTTTTTACTGCAAAATTGGGGATGCAGTAAAATTACATTGCAATTTGTTAACTGTTACTCTGCAATACTGTACTGTAAGCCATGCAATCTAAACCCTCTCAGCCTCAAAACATGACAAATGTTGTGTTTGTTCATTCTCCCAACTAGCATACATAGTTTTGTTTATGTTGCGTAAAGAGAAGTACGATGTTGATAAACTGTCTAGGGCTGAAAGGGTTAAGATACAAAATGATAGCTTGTAAGTGTAATTCTCTAACTCAGAACTAGCAAGCTCCAGAAAGTTAGCCATTTTCTTAATAATGAATTACATTTTTGTTTTTGTTCAGAGACTTAAGAATGTTCAAATACGTACCAGCTACTGAGACAAGTTCATCTTGCCAGCTGCCTAGGTTGACATCGTTGTATTTCTCAATAAATTCTGTCAATGATATGGAAACATGGAACTTGTGGGGGTAAGGTGGCTCAGCTGTCTCTTTTAATTTTTCAACTGCTTGACTTCTGATCTCAAAATATTTCTATGAAGAACAAAAATATGGCTTTAAAAACAGTAAATTATCATCAAATATGTAAAAACAATCTCTGGAGATAAATAACAAAAACAGAAGCTTCCAGCTTTCTTACTATAGCCACTTAAGGCTATGGTTAGATGTCCAAAAGCTCCTGTATATTTTTCATAACTTTAATCCAGAGATCATTTTTATTCATTTTATAGTTATGATTTTACTTGGCTGCTCTTCCATTTTTAAACAGTAAAGTATTTTTGGAGGCGTATCTGTGTTGATATGTGAGGTGAGGTTACACTGATTAGTTTTTCTCTACAGTTGAAACCCAAATTTGAACCTTTTATGACTCAAAGCTAAACTGGTTTTGTCCTTGGATTTTCTTCATATATTTACTGTATTTTCAACCCCTAAATATTGGAATCCTGATTAATTGAAAAAATTTCAATTCGATTTTAGAATTTTAACTCTCTGACAACATACACTTTCTGCAAGCCAAACTTTGAGGCTTTTCAGTATTTTCCCTTCGATCTCTTCTGTTTTCCAGGAACTGTGTAATTATCTCCAGGAAGTTTACAACTCATACTTCTTTTTACAAATGTGGACATCTAAAAGATGTTGCTTCCCTGGAAAAGAAATTTACCACTAGAGTGCAATATTGAGATAGAAACAAACTCTCTGAACAGTGATGAACAGGTTGCCTTGGGCCTCCTGTGGTTTTAAAGCTAGGATGATGCAAGTCTTGCATAAATCGAAACTTCGGGAAACGAATTTTTTCAGCTTTGTAAATGGCAATCAGAGTAAAAAATCACAACATATACACAGATAAGAGTATGTAAAATTCGTACCTATAAAAAGCTATGAAAAGTTTTATACTATAAGGTGAGAAGTTAAGCAATTTATAACTTGTAATTTGTATGGCTTCTAACATATCAAAGCACGGCTTACATTTGGGTCGAGAGTTTCTTCGTCAGCTTCTTTTTTCTTATCATCTTTCTGTCCTTCATTCTGGGCCTATAAAAAATATACACACATAAACTTTCTAATTGATAACAATTTTACTCGGGCAGAAACCCGGCCACGTGTGCACAGTACCTTCGCTTTCTGAGCCGCGAGTTTCGCTTCTTTTTCCTTAGCTTTCTGTTCAGCTTTCAGCCGTCTCTTCAGTTCACTGATAAACCAAGTTAATAAATCATAGGTTAAGAATTACAATTCTAACATGAACATTGAATAACTCACAAAAGGTCACCGAATTTCTACTTACTTCTTACTTAGTTTTTCATCACCCACGGCATCCGCCATCTTGGAACAGTAAAAAAGAGCCACGTGATGATTATAAGTTGGTTTCTGATTGGCCAAAAGAGGATGAAATGAACACCACGCACGCGCGAGGGCTCGCGGTCTACAAACCCGCGAAAACATCTTCACTTGGTGTTTCCATAAGCAAGGTTTTAAAGCTATTTTCATAAGTCTTTCTGTACATTTCAAGCTCTAGAGGCGTGCTATAACACATTAGAGTTATTAACAACTTACTCTGAAAAAGTTTACAGCGATAAAATGCTGTATTACGGATTGAATGCTGCTTGACACTGCAGCCCCGAAAACACCTCACATCTTCTTCAGTGCTATATCTGGTATTTCTATCGAGAACCCTCATTGGTTGTAATACAGTTTTATCTCGTTCTCAGTTTTCTCTCCAAATAAATATATTCTAATAGGCAGAGATTTTGGCAAAATTTTTTCACCGCTCTTCCTAGTTTAGAAAGGCCTATCCACTGACATAACAAAATATTTCAGGTCATAGGGACTTTAATATTTGTTACTATGAAGCGGCGACAGTTAATACTGAACACTTATTCTATTTCAGTTTCGGTGGATCTACTGAGCGCCGAAGGCGAGAGGTTAGTAGGTATTCATAAGCCACTATCCACCGAAATTGAAATAGAATAAATGTTTTAGCATATAGCAGCGAGGAAATGGATCTATGGAAATTTCCTTTAAGAAAAAAGAAAGAGATTTGTAAGAAAAAAAAGTACTTTTATTACTTCAATCATTGGGTGAGACGAAATTTACGCATGAGCAGCCTAACTTACAACAAACGTGGTTTTGACAGCTTGTCAACTACAAAATGTCGTGAATGGTGTAAAACAGATAATTTCTTTAAACTCTTTAAAAAAACGTGTTTTTGTAGAAAACTTTTTCAGTTTCGTGATCCAAAAAGGCTGACGCGAAGCGACTACTTCCGTCCACCATTTTGTTTCGGTCTCATTATCTACTATTTCGGAGGTAAGTATTGTCTCACATCTACTATTTCTAAACCAATCAAATCGCGCGTAGCCGAGCTGGTATATACTAAATCTTAATAACCTCGTTTGCTCCGCCACGCTCGGTCTGTACTGTGAAATACCTCGGGCAAATATTTTCTCCTACAGATCATGCACTCAGTTATTAAGATATATTTACTGCCGCTTCATAAAAAAAGAAAACTGTTTTTGTATAAGTGTGCAAGTGTTTATGTCCCTTATGGTATGGTAGAGGTGCTTATCGTATTTTGTAGAGGTCAAAATTGGTGGTAATTAGGAATTTTAAAGGATTTTCAGAAAATATTAAATCAAGTTTATTATAGAAAAACGGTATTTTTAGACGTGCATAAACAAAACGAATATATTTTTTCTACAGCTTCGTCCTGCTATGAATTAATTTTACGGTCGAACTATTATTCATACCTTGGTGCTTTTTAGGGAATTTTTTTTAACATTTCCTGACAAGTATTGCTTTTCTTTTTCTTCCAAGTACACCCCTCTGGTTAGCATGGTGTAGTTACAAATTTGTCATGTCCTTTTCTTGCAGTGTTTGTACAAGCTAAGCGCAGAACAAGTAGTAAATGCGATACCTTGAGACGTGTACCCTTACTGGGGATTTGTCATATACGCTAGATTTACCTACCAAAGGATTATTCGCCAGCCCTCTTGCTGTTGTAGATGGTTAAGTAGTACCTCGGTTAACACTTGTTGCTATGACAACGACGTTCCCTTCATCGTAGGTACTATAGCACGAGAAATCGGCTTCACGCAGTCAAAAACTTTCAGTTTGCGTAAAATTTTCGAGAACTATGCAAGAAACCACTTTGAACCTTTCCTTGGTCTTAACATGACCACCGTAGCTTTGACTACGTATCCGGGTACGGCCCAATATTCGTTTACCACCATGGGGTCTATATTGCTGTGACGTCATTGCTTTGAATGCATCACGTGGCTTCCTAAGTTCCGTTTTCCGGTATGTCGTTACCAATTACCCTAGCAGGCCGTTTGATCTATTTGGTGTTCCTTGTTACTACGCCTTTTAATTTCTCATGTGGGATTTAATTGCATCTTTTGGCTTTCTTAATCTTAATGACGTCTTTGAGTACAAACCGTCCGAGCGCGACTTGGCGTTTTCTAGAGATCTGAGGCAAGAATTCGGATATTTTATTCATCACGGGAGAGTATACAGTGAAGAGTAACGCGACTATCCTAACGGTACCACACTGTTCACAAATAACGGGAAGTACAAACATTAGACAAGCAGGGGTACCATAAAAAGGAGTGTTTGTTTTGGTTAGAAAATGGTTTCTTTCCTTATGCATGGATAAATTGAAGGACGTCTGTGCTTTAGAAATATACACGCTTTTTGCAAATATCTAAAAACCACGAAACAATGTACGCCTACGCGAAAGATGGCGACTTATACATTTACCCATAATTCCTAGCGCATTAAAGTCTAAAATTGGCCATAAAAATACATAGCGAGAATCAGTAAACCTCAAACTTGACACACACCGTGTAGTTGTTAGTACAAGGAAGAGTTTTACAGTTACCTTCTCTGAAGTTCTTTTAGCGATGTAAGGTTCGCAATGCATTGTGGTAAACTGTACAGCCGCCGTCTTCTTCGGACTGGTCGATTGAATATAAAGAAGTTAATTAATGCTAGCTGAAGATCTAATACTCTGCATGCTATCTTAGGTTCTCGTTAACTTGATTGTTAGGGACCTAATGACATATACAAGGACGACAACGACGAATGAAATAGCTGCACTCCTGGCGTTGGAATGCACCGTGCTGGCCACCTGCACGCCGTCGTCTTGAACGCCTATAACAAAAAAAAAAGCTCGGTTGTGAATTTAGCTGAAGATCTAATACTCTGCATGCTATCTTAGGTTCTCGTTAACTTGATTGTTAGGGACCTAATGACATATACAAGGACGACAACGACGAATGAAATAGCTGCACTCCTGGCGTTGGAATGCACCGTGCTGGCCACCTGCACGCCGTCGTCTTGAACGCCTATAACAAAAAAAAAAGCTCGGTTGTGAATTTTTTACGAGTATTAGAACGACCGACAGAAAATTTTGCCAATCTACAGTTACCTTCAAGAAAAACACTTTCGTCCTTTTTTCATCACAGAGCGTAATTTGGACGAAAGAGAAAGCAAAATAGCCATATGTGATCAAGAAAGTAGAGCAAGAACCTATTTTTGTAACTCGTCGATGTTGCCGTCCTCCTTTCTTAAGCTCCTTGTAAATGTTGGGGTAATGTTGTGGTTTGTTGTTGTCTGAGTAAATCACTTCTTGTTATAAGATATAAACTTGAAGGCTGGCACAAGGAATAAGTTTGATCAGTCATGGTAAAAGCAACGTGGAAATGAGCAAGTGTTAGGCAATATACTTTGACTGGTCAATACCAGCCTTTACCAGGGCAACTTGTAAACCACTAACAGCTTTTTGAAAATGTTTTGGAAAAATCAGACAGTAGGAGATTAAGAAAGATGAAAATAAACTGAATGTAGAATATAATTAAGAACCAAGCCCCAAGTACGCGAGTTGCTTAACTCTCCGAACTAAAACCAATATTTTTCACGTTACCAATTCAGGAGAAGTTTACTTTTCGTCTTCAGTAGTATGTCTGTGAACGATCAATTCCCATTTTCTCATTACCAGCTGTCTTATTATGTATAAGAAATGTAAGGAGAAATTAGAAGTTGATATGTATATCGGTTAGGGCTAAAAGAACATTATTCATTAAAAACGACAAATTAGAAGCCGTAAAGAATTGTTGGTCTTTTGTATAAAAATCGTTGAGAAAAGACTTTGTCTGCTAACATCATTTCCCAGATGATGCGCTCAATAAAAATTCTTTGGAAAAAAAGAGAAGCTTGTTAAAACATGGATGTTGCTTTAATGGAGTCACCGAATGGCAAATTTCTTTTCCTACAGTAGGTTGTTCGGACAAATTCTGTAGCAAACGTTATAACGTAGGGTTTTTTGTAAGAAGAAATGTGCTAAACGAATAAAGTTTTATAAGTGCACAAATTAAGTCTATTGAACAAGATCTGTTGTTGTTAACTATGGCAAACCATTGGTAGCAAAATTCAAAGCTACTTAAATTTTTTAATGAAAAAATTCAAAGGAAAAAACCGACATTCAAAATTTTAATTCAAAGAAAATGAATTTGTTCAATTCAATTAAATTCAATGATTTTCTACCTTAACTTTATTATTATCAATCCTCTTCGCTCTGCAAGGAGCATAAGGCAAGATAATATCATCTTCTTTGAATGATATTTTTTTGCTCAAACTTCTTTGTTCAACTTTTTTTTTCTCAATAAAGTTTTTTCGTTCAATTATTTTGTTGAACGATGTCCTTAACCGCGTTTTCTGTTGCCAGCGGTTAACCCCGTTATAATACTCTTCTTTTTTGACTCTCGTCCTAACTTTTGCGCGACTATAAAAAGGAAAATCTTGCCGAAACCCAATAAAAACGCTTTAACCTCATTCACATTTAGACTTACTCCCTCCCCCCTTATTTTTTTTGGATATCTACTTCTTTGAGAATTCGGACAAAAAAGGATTGCAAATTTAGCCGAGTAACAAAAAAATTAAACTCAGCAACCTCTTCCCCTTTCAAGGAATAACTAGGTATATTAATACAGTTTCATCATTGTACAAACCTTCCCGATACATTTTTGGTCGGATTAAAGTAACATACGAACAACTAATCTCGAAAGAGGGAGTTTTTCTAACAATCAATCTCTATTGCACTCTAATTTTATACCCTTAGCAGGGGTGGATCTAGGCGTTTTGCTGACTACTGCTCACTTCATCGGTCGAGCGAGCGCCAAAGGCGCGAGCTTT
>JAOBRD020670458.1:0-31945 GCA_027575215.2 Hydrozoanthus sils
AGAGAGAAAGAGAGAAAGAGAGAAAGAGAGAAAGAGAGAAAGAGAGAAAGAGAGAAAGAGAGAAAGAGAGAAAGAGAAAAAAGAGAGAAAGAGTGAAAGAAAGAAAGACAGAAAGAAAGAAAGAAAGAAAGAGAGAAAGAAAGAGAGAAAGAAAGAAAGAAAGAAAGATGACTTCCACGGTCTTATTAGAGTGCTCAATGGTTAATGCCAGAGCTAGATAAGAAAATTTAAATAAAATGGATTTAGCAAAAACTTTAACTTTAAGTTTCTGGAGTCGGCATTACGGCTCCGTCGAGATGTCCATTGAGCGAGAGTTTGCTATAGGAAAAGTTCAACTCGACAACTGTTTACTCGAACTTACCTCCTTTACTCGAACTGCTTCTGCATTGTACAGGAAAGTGCCATAGAGACAACTAAACCGATAAAGAAAATAATCAATATATAATGATAATACTAATAACAACGTTTATAAATAATAGTACATAAATGCTATTAGTTTATACTAGCTCGGATACGCGCGATTTAATTGGCTTAGAAATAATAGATGTGACACAATATTTACCTCAGAAATAGTAGATGATGACACCAAAACAAAATGGAAGATGGAAGTAATTGCTTCACATTCATTTCACTGAACAATTTTGAAAAACTTATAATACAGAAAATGTCATTCCTCAAAACACCAAGAAGGAAACAAATTTTGGTCTCAAAGTATTTCAAGGTCATTAAGCTAGATTTTTGTATTTGTTGCTGTAAATTAAACTGCTCATGCGTGAGTTTCGTCATGCTCTGTGATTTAATTAATGAATGTATTTTTTTTTTGTAAATATTTCTTTTGTCTTGAAAGGAAAATTCTATAAATCAGTTGACTTGCTGGTATATACTAAAACACTTACTCCATTTTGGTTTCAGATGATAGTAGCTTACTGAAATTCTAATTGTGCACCTTCGGTGCTCAGTAGCTGTTCTTCCACTATCCACCTCAAGTGAAATAGATTATGCATCAAATATAAGTAATATTAATTTTAATATTGGGATAATGTAGACAATTTTGCGGGAATTTCTAAAAATTCGACTTGTGGGTAATATTCTACTTTCTTTATGGCAAAAATGTACAACAATTGATATGATTTCTCACCTGTAAAGATGATCCAGGACTGTTATTAAGAAGTTCTCGTTGAATTCAAAAGCACACGGAAACTACAAAACCAGTGTTTCATCAATTAAAAAAATAATTTTTTCCATTGTATCTATACCAAGTACTCAGTAGCCCTAGCTCCGTAAAGCTTTCAGTAAACCATAGCTAAAACACATGCAAAGCCTATAAAGCAATTAAAATAAATAAAAAAATTAATAAACAAAAACCATGCTGGCTTTTAAATGGAGGTTCTTTTTCACTTTTCAAATCTGTAACTGGCACACATTTTCAGAAATTTCATGTTAAATATGTTTAATATTTTTATTAATTTGATATGTAACACTATCAGTTACAAACAGCTAAAATATACACAAATACACAGCTGATATATTTTGTGAGACCCAGTGGCTGCGCCTTAAGCGTGTTCCACTTGTAACCCTGGTGTTGCAAGTTCAATCCCTGGTCAGGTCACTGTGCATGTTGCATCCTTGGGCAAGACACTTTACCTGACTTGATCCAGTTGACTCAGCTGAGTGCTAGTTCAACTGGGGGCTAACCTGTGATGGATTAGTGTCCTGTCCAGGGGGAGTCAAAGACTCTCAATTGCTTTGCACTAATGGGCCAGTTGGCTCGAGAAAGGGTTTTTTAAATTTACACAATTTATACATATATATATATAAATCAAGTGCTGAAGGAAAGTTACCAGGGAACAGTCAGTCTATGTCACGTAAGTAGGTAATTATTACAATGAATTGAGCAGGCCAGGTTACTACTCACCTGCTTAGTAACCTGCCACACACAGTCCATAAACTGAACAAAGACTGGGGACCTCTGGTCATCGGTATAATTTTTTTCTCCACAACCATAACGCTATCAACAAAATGGTTAATTGTATTCAGTAAAAACCCCCAGAAGTAGATTTTCTTATTAAGATCACCACGACCAATAAAAAATTAATCAAGAAAAGGATATATAGTAACTATGTAGAAACTCATTACATGCATTCTGGCCGGCTTACAAAATTTAACGAGAATATCAGGGGTTTTTCTCTGAAAATAGGGAATTTTAGAGATAAGTAGATAGAAAATAGGGCGCCTTAGGTCTTTATGTAGAAAAAAATCAACACTGCTTATATTTTTCTCACTGGTATTTGAACGGTTTTATCCGCTAATGCAAGTTGGTGAAAATGACAATGATTGAGACAAGAAAAAATTTTTGTTGTAAAAAGACCGCTATGGATCGAATATTTGAGATCTAAAGCCACTGATAGTAACTGATGTTGAAGTTAAAGCATCATTTTAAGAATTAGTCCACATATAAACTCCTGATAAAGATTCCATTTCAAAAGTAGGGGCTTTTAGGAAAACCTAGAAACTAGCACAAAAGTTGTGCTTTTTAGGGGACAAAGAAATTTTTTTTTTTTTGGAATTTTAGGGCCACCAGAATGTATGTTATTACTCCTAGTATTGATAACCTGGGCGGGATAGTTTGAAGGCTGCTTAGTTTTAAGTGAAAATATTTCAAACGACATTTTCTTCTCTAAGGAATGGCTTTACGGTTCTTATAAATTACAGTTTAGATTTTTCACGGGAAAAAACTAACAATTCCAAAATTACAGCTCAAATCAGTCTCTGTAAGGTTGGAAACAAGAACGTAGGTTGAAAATCTAACCCCGGATTGGTATGTAAAATGCAAAGCCGTTCTCAAAACTTCCTGACCTTTTTGAAGGTTAACCATTGAATCATGAATGCACAAAGTTGAAAATAAAAGGATGAGTTTCGTAAAATTAAGGACCTCCCTGTTTTCCTTTTGACAGTATTTGGCTCACAAGGTGTTATTGCGAAAAGTACAAATGCCATCTTTTTCAGTAATAGAATCTCTCTGTTGGTGGTGTTAAGTTCAACAAGTATTGTGGTTAAAGTCCATATAAAGCTTATTTTCTTAATTTCCAGATGAAAAGTTGAGCCCTTTATGAAGAATAATTTTCGAAAATAAAATATTTTCTTGCCGTTAATGTTACATTTTTTAGGCTTGAAGCAAGCAATGCTAAGGTAGCAGGAGGCATATGATGTAGCATAAGGCATGAGGTAAAATAATCTCTTTTATCTCAAAACATATTCTAGCTACAATAGTCACATTGTTATAACTTTAATCAAAGAATTATTCCCTTGAAATTGTTCGAAATAAAAGTTTTCTTATCTTTTTTAATAGAAAAGAATTTTTTTAAAACGAAATCGACACAACTCACTGCTGCTACGTCAGAGATTACCAGTCGGAGTCCTCGGCCTTCTCTGTCAAAATTTACATTCCAATCTTTTTTTAGTTAAAAAGCATACTTAGACGTGGAAATTTTCTTTGGTTATTCGAATTGTGAGTTCATAGATGATAACAGTTTTAATCTAAAAAGTTAAAAATTAAGCTATACAGGGACTTTGAATGTATAACGTTAAAAGACCAGGGAGTAATTGGGCTGATTTCTTGCTAATGTGAGTGCGCAGAGACTGACCTAAACCAAACCATGTAACAAACATCTTTATAACCTTGCTTGCTCAGTCTGTCTGGGAGAATACTTGTCCTTGGTCTTTTGCACAAACCTCTGGCTATATTTGGTCTGTACAGTGAAAGATCTTGGACAAGTATTTTCCTGACAGACCTTGCACTTGGGTATTAAGATATATTTACCAAAGAATCTTGATTATCATCCTATATGTGCAACTTACCTGGCTAAACTTGTGACCAAAACTGATCCACTCTTTCTCAATGAGAACCTTTAAGGCATTAACTCCCATGTTAGCTGTAAACACTCACGGTTGCAAAGAAATTATTAATATAGATAACTCGTGGGGCCGAGTTATATAATTAATTTAGGATTAACTTCACGAGTGTTTTAAATTTGGAAAAAACTAAAAAAATAGAGTGAAAAATCTTCATTTTTTGCAGTATCCCACAAGAAAGCATTTCCTAACTAATTTATCCAAAGTTTCTTTGAAATTGTCAGAGATGTATGAAAATTCTTGCAATCTCTGGAAACATCCAGAAACCATTGGAAATGGTAGCATTTTCAAGACTCTTAAAAATTCATGGAAATTATTCTGAGATATTCGGAATTATCAAAAATCCTCAGGAATTTTTAAGTGTCTTGGAGTATCTTAACATAGCAAATACAATCAAAGTTTTATACTCACCTCAAAACCTGTAATAGTTCTGTAATATGGGTCCAGCAAAAGCATTGCTAAAGCAGTGAGCTACAAAGAAGAAAATAGCATTAAGGTATCCAAAATAAGCTATATATAGAGAGAGATTTCTTTAAATAAAACCTTCTAGAAAAACAAAAAATATATTTTATCTCAGCAGTAGAGCACAAAAATCATTTCCAAAAATCAATGTTCTTCCAACAAAGGCATCTTTTGGAAAAAAAATTACCATTCCATGAAACTCATGAAGCTTTTTTAAAAGGCAAGTTCTTGTCCATGAATAATGCCTCCCGAAACTTATAGCTCTTAGAAAAGCTCTGAAAAAATAGGCCCTATTTTCTACATTTTACATTGTGTTGAACATTCAGAAAGTTACCTGTGGGGTTCTGTCCCAGCCGTCGCTGCAGTGTACCACGACTGAAGTTCGACAACGATCAATTTGATCTGCTATTCGTACTGCTCCAGCAAGTATGATCTGGTAAAATAAATCAAGCTTAAAGAATTTGAACCTGGAAGAATCGAGGATGATCATTTTTCAACAAATCTTATCTTGAGCCTGTATGGCCCTTTAAGCCAGTGCTTATCTCTGGTTTCCGTAGTGCAAAGTGCATGAGTGTCTTTGACTCTCCTGGACAGGACACTAATCCATCAGGGGTTAGCCCCCACCAGAAGCTGTTACTCACTGATACAGCTGAAACAAGATATGTAAAGTGTATTGCTCAAGGGCACAACATACAGTAGTGGTCTGACCAGGGCTCTAGGAGTATGAATCAAACATGCTAGCTAACTGTTCGGCTAATGAACTTTGACTTCAGCATATGGAATTAATTTGAATTCATTTACAGCCAGTGCAGAGTATTTAACACCAATCTGGCATTCATTTTATTTCATCGCGATTTCCAGACACTCAAAAACAATAAAAGAACTCAGCTGATGTGGCTTTGTGCTTTCATCTGTTTTCTCATATTTGGAAACCGTGATGAAACACTCATTTTTGAAATAGTACTTGTTCATTTTCACTATAAAACCAATTCATTTTTACTTTATGCCATTTGTATTAAAATCATCATGCATCAAGCAGTGTCATCATTCCTAACAAACATCATCTTTATCATTACTACATCTGATATATATTTGTATTACTATTGAATTTATCATTATAATAGGCTATTTCTAGTTTATGCTCCACTGGGTAAAAACAAAACCTTTGAGTTGAGGTCTGGTACTAAAAAACACAGCAATAGTATAAAACTGAGCACCTCAACCTTTAACTGAAAGTTTTGTTTGTACAGTGGATTATAATTCGGGAATAGCCTGTTACCAACTGAAGCATTTTCAGCCCAACTTGCAAGCACTTACTTTGATGTGTTCCAAGTAGTGCGTGCCCTCCAGATTAGTCAACCAGTGTGCGTCATCAATTATAGGAAAACAGATATCCTTTAGTTTTCTCATGCTGTTAGAAAGAAATTAGAAACACAACTTTAGAGGTTTATAGTTTATCACCTCACTATTCTCTAGGGCAGTAAGAGAGCCTAACAGGTTCTATAATGCAATTATAAGGTCTCCAAAGAGAATTAAATTATGTTCAAATTAATTTAAATTAATTTGTTTATTATGTACAAATTTAAATTTAATTTGTTTTCTCGTGATATTTAATTTGAACATAAGTTTAAATTTAGGGGCTAGGTATTTTATCAACTATACTGTGTTTGCTAGTAGTCTGTGTTCACAGTCTTTGCCTCAGCGCATCTATGATTTTTATTTATTATCTATCTTTTGTGTCAGAGAAGAAAATTGCAAAAACTTACAATAATTGTTTGTTATGAACAATATATTAATTGCAAACTGCAAGTATTTGTCCATGTATAAAGCCTGCCCCCTCCAAGAAAATTTGGCAAGAGGCCCTTTGACCAAAAACAAGCCCCGGGGCTTATTACAGAATTTTGTAGTAGTTCAGTTGTTAATTCTGTGCTTGTACTAACTAGAAACATTCGTAAAGAATAAAAATCTAAACCAGCTTGCAGATTTAATTTTGTTGGTAGCAGCTAAAACTGTATTTAAACCTTTTAATATTCGATCAGCTGATAGTATTACAGCTTTGTTTAAATCTAAACTAAAAATATACCTATTCAAATTAGCATATCATATAGTTTAGTTTTATTATTATCTTTTGTCTTATCCCCCTTAGGCTATAGCTGTGTATATTTAATTGTTTGTTAATGTTTATGTATTTATATTTTCACAACAGCTGTAAGGTGCTTAGGATACTATGTATAGGTGCAGTATAAGCTTTTATTATTATTATTGCTTAGTTATTATAATCATATTTATTATTACTATCATCCCCATTATTATTATTATTATTATTATTATTATTACTATTATTATTATTATTATTGTTATTATTATTGTTATTATTATTATTAAGTGGCAAGAATCCTACTGACCTTTCTCGCATGACATGAATGTTGGCAATATCCAAGAATATCAGTTCTGTATTCGAGTAATTTTCTTCAGTTTCATATCCACCTCCTTTCGCCTGTATTAAGGTCCAAATAAAACCTTTTTAAAACCTTTTCAGTCTCAGTTCTATTAACAAGTTCTACCAAACAGACTCCATACTTTTTATAGAACGAGTTCGGTAAAAGTTTACTTTTCATATTTAGTAGTTTGATTTGTTTGATCAGTGCTCTTTTTCTCAGTATTGAATGTCTTGTTCTGTATCTGTTACATAAGGAGAAGTTAGATTTTGATAAGTGACTGCGACAGCCTATTAGAACAATGGGATCCTTCTCAATCTTTCAACTGTGAGGGCAAAGAGTTATTTTAGCCACAAAATCTCCTGCTCAAACATTGAGGCAATAGCTCTGCTCTGTATTTGCACTGTGAACACTCCAGGGGCAACAAGTCCGTTTTCAATCCTGTGTAAAATTCGTTATTGCCTTTTTTTTATTGTTAGTTATATTTATATTAAATAGAGTTGCTACTGACTTGCTGAAAATCCCTAATTTGAATTAAATATGGTAATTGAATTACCTTATTAGCCTCTGCATTGATTCTTGGCCTGGCATCCATAATGATAAGCTTGTGGCATTGGGGGTTGGCTTCTAGAATACTCTGCATCAAAAACAGGTTAAATGGATTAGTTATTATGTATCCAAACAGCAAAAACAGGTTTTAAAGTAGGTAAAAACATGAATTGACAAGCAAATATTTTTGGCCTACGAAACAGCATAAAATGAAGGGCTTTGTTGGAGAAATGTTATCTGGATCTGTGATCTGATTTTAAATATTTCATAATCTAGCATATTTCCAATTGAAAATGTTTTAAACATAAAACATGTAAGTGTAATAGTTAAAAGTGGCCCTGCACTCTACGAGGCTTTTACTAAAATCTATACTTTGGCTGAAAAAAATATACTTATCCACAATAAAAATTTCGAACACCAGATTTTAACTTAGAACTGTGGTATTTTACCCTCAAAGTTAGAAAGTTCTGAAGATTCAGCAGAAAACTATCACCCACATGCAGATATAATGAGTCATTACAGCCGGGGTACTAGTAATGGTTGTTGTTTGTCCCGGAACCTTTACAATAACATTGATTTAAAATGGGGGAAGAGAAGTTTAACCCTCTTTAAAAAGAATTATGCCCGATTGGTGTATTGTTGCCGGTTAC
This sequence comes from Hydrozoanthus sils, assembly GCA_027575215.2. Classification (NCBI taxonomy): domain Eukaryota; kingdom Metazoa; phylum Cnidaria; class Anthozoa; order Zoantharia; family Hydrozoanthidae; genus Hydrozoanthus; species Hydrozoanthus sils. The sequence continues at coordinate 8,012 of JAOBRD020670458.1, forward strand.
ACAGTCAAGGCTTTTGGGTAACCAGTTGAAATGGGTTCCTGGGTGAATGCTGTCTAAATTTCAGTCCAGATCTCCTGGCCACACGACCTTTGGAAAAAAGAGGTGTAACTTTATGACATCTTTAGTCCCACTAATTTTAATTTTGTTTTTACAATTAGTATATGTTTCTTTATTCATCATTTTGATGGTGGAAAACTTGACATTATGTTGGTTTGCTGTTACATTGCAAGGTGCAGTTTAATCATATAATGTTCATCTGGCATTACAGCAGAGCACTCAAGTCTGACACACTGAGCATAAGGCTCACACATTGCGATGTTAACTGATATTCACACAAGTATTCCTAGGCACTCCCTCAACAAACACTCTTTGGAAAACAATGAACTTAAGTCTGAGTGCTGCTTTAGTTTTTCATACTTTGATACTCACTGACTCAGTGCTTTGAGCCCAACTGATTAACTCTTGCACACAAGTTCTGAAAAGTTTTGCTTTTAATTTTCAATTGCTCAGTCTGTTCAGTCAGTCCCATTTTCTTAAAATATGTCTGATTTGACTTCAGAAAAGTTTGATGAACAAGTCACTTAGTGGGAATCAGATGAGACTTTAAAGCCGAGATGAAATGAAAGAACTAAACAACTAAACAAACTGCCTTATGATATCAAAACCAAACCTGCATGTATCGTTCATCATCCTTGTTGCGATTCCTGAGAGCTCCAGTATTTGGCTGACTTGCCCTTGTGATAGATGCATTGTTTGTGGGATGAACCCATGACAGAACCTATAGATAATATTTTCCAATCTGAACCGTTAACATTGACCCATATCCTGGTAAAATCAGGGTTCAAACAAAAACCTCATGTTTTGAAACAGTTAACGTTTTATGATGCCCCATGAAGTAACCTAGCTGTTTACTAAAACTTGTCTTGAAAACTAAAATTCAATGGTGTTATCATATTGTTCCAGCTTAATTTGACTTTGTTCTGAAATTCTTTTCCACCAGTTCAACAGGAACAAAAGATTTCCCCAATAAATTCAAAATAAACGTCATGAAGTTGGTAGCTTTTGACTTTAAAACCTTAGCATGAATCTGAGGTACTGTATAAACTGTATCCTGCTTTTACCTATCTTTTTTCTATTAATTGTAAAAGTTTTAAAACTTAGATTTTGTGTTCCATCTTAGAACCATGTAGAAAACCTTCAATGACTCAATAGAAGAACATTGTGCTAGATCAGAGCAGAAGTGTTTCAATGATCCACTTCTGTTTATTAAATTTTCAAAACTCACCAAGTGAAATGTTAGCTGAAAAAATTTTCAAGTTGTTACTGCAAGTATTGAACTTTAGGGTGGAATTTCTGTTATTATAATTCTTACTGACCGGAATGCGTCCTCGTCCTCTGAAGGCTGCAACCTTTTGCAAATCTTCATCAAAAATTGATGCAGGTACAGCAAGCTGTTGGAGACATGTTTTGAAATAAAGTTGAGCTAGTTACACTTGGCCAAAAGATAGATCAGACAACAAAGTTAACTCTATCTTTGTCAGTACTATATAATTTTGTAACTTTAGTTTGGGATGTTCTATTTTGGAAACATCTTTCAGTTTTTAATAGATAAATTAAACAATTAGCCAGAAAAACAAGTATCAAATCACTTAACACTTTCCCCCAGGCTTTAACCCTTTCAGCCCAGGCCTGTTTATCAACATCTAATTTCTCCTTACATAATACATACAAAACAAGTCACTTGGTAATGAGAAAATAGAAATTGATCAAACAAGGTTAACAATTGAAGGTAAAAAGGAAAATTCTCCTAAGCTGGTTAAACAAAAAGTATGGTTCCTAGTCGGGAGAATTTACCAACACAACATTTGTCGTGTTCGGGGCTGAAAGGGTTAAACACATGAAAAAACACAACCAGATGATGAGCTGAATCTATAGCTGCTCAAAAAGTATTCAAAATAAATATGCACTAACAACAAACCTATTACATGATTGATGAACGAAGCTTTTACTAGACTATTTATTTTTTAAATTTCAAAACCTTTCTGAAAAAAAGGAAAAAAAATTGTAAGGAAGGAATGGTAAAATTTCCAAGGAGATTGTGATAGGTCAGTATTCAATGCTGATGAGCTACTTACCAGACCTGGATAGGTATCACACATTTCATATTTTTCATTCACTTTTGTGATCTTCCAGCAGTCAGTTGGGAGACCCTAAAAGACCAACAATGGTTACAAAATTTATGCTAACTTTTTGCACAATGCTATCATGCATGATAACTATTTCTCAATTTTTGGGTTGCAGTAATTCACTAGAGACATCAAAGACAAACGGCGAAGCAGCCACGTTGGTGCCCCAAACAATTTCTTTTGTTTGAAGGCATCAACATGCATGGCTACTATGATGCCGCTACAACATGCAACCCAGCAATACATCTTGGGTCTGATGCAAGTTATCAGTAAGAGTTAAGAGTTTCCACAAAAAGTGACAATATGGCTTCTTAAAGAGTTAACCTGGTTGAAGTGACTGCTGTTGTCTGGTGGCTGAATTGATAGAAAAAGAACTGCCAAATTTCTCTATTAAAATGCAAAATCAGAGGATGAACCAGCAGTTTTGAACAGCATGGGAAGAGTTAATGAACCAAAATTTTTCTTTAAAAAATCAATTATGTCACTTAATCTAACAAAAATTAATGATGACACTTTGAGGAAGGGAGAAAATTTTAGTCTATGACCAAATAATCAGTTGCATGCAGTCTTGCAAGGGTAGTTACAGTTTTAAATGTTCAAAAAGAAATGGCTCATATTATTTATGCTATGTATTTATTGAAAACAGTTACTGGTGCAATAGGGCAATGGGGAACACCTAAGGAGCTGTACCTGTCGAACATACTCTCTCTCTGCATCATAGACATCCCAGCCATTGACTTCAAACTCTCCTTTGAATGTGTAGGCAAAGAATGACTTGGAAAGAACCACAACAGAGAAAGCACAAATATTAAGAAAGTTCCACACACATCATATCATGTACTGTTAAACTGTTTTTAAATTTTTCATTTTAAGCTCACTTCTCCATACATAAAACATACATTTAATAGGACATTCTGTACTAAACAAATTAAGAAATGAATACAGCTATTGTGGTTCGATCGATTTCAATGGCTAAAGATTAAACAGAAAGCTGAGTGGACTTTAGGGGGGAAGAAGATCATCCAAATACTCAACCCTCAACCAGGCTGGAAACTGAGATTGGGAGGAAGAGATCTAACACTGCACCATACTCTCCAGTTATATAGGAAAGATAACAAGATTCAAAAATTACAAAAAAATATTTACAATAATACCAAGCAAACAAGAAGCCTTGAAGATATTGAAACTAACTTGTTTGTAAACAAATGGGGAAAGAGAAAAAACTTTACACATATTAGAAAATTCATCTTTGTCGTTCCCCTTAATAAAAATATTGGTCTGTCCCTAAAATTTGAGCTTTATATGCCAGAGCCATACTCACCCGACCACTGTTAATTGGAAAAGCAAATTGCTGAAAAAATATGAATGATGAAAGTTAGTTAAAAACACATTGTGAAAAAAGAAGAAATTATAATAATTGACATTGCAGACCTGCAACTAAAGCTTGACAACCAAATTTTCTGTAAATCCACATTATTTCTGCCAACAACTGACTTCGCACAAACCAAAACTACCCAGCCTGGTCAACTGACCATTCTGGGTTTGCTCCTTTCTGGGAGTAGAGATTCTAAAAAATGCTCATTATTTTGATAACAAAAATAGAAGTTTCAAATTCTGACAGACTTTTGATTTTGTAAAAAATGGTATTTGAAATAATATTTCAAAATTTATTTTTATAAAAATCCTTGGAGCATTGGTACATACAGATTATTTATCATTACTTAAAGGTACTTAAAGTATTGATACCTGTAACTTGTCATACACCATTCGTCTGGAATGATTCTCTTGTCTGTGAGCAAACCTCAAATTTCTTAAGTCCTGTGATGAGCAAAAGGATATTGGTTTGTTTCTGATATCAATGAAAATATTTCAGTTTTTTACCATTTCTTACTTTCATACAACCAGCTATTAACTACCCAAACATCACTTACTCAACAAACAACAGTAGCACTACATATATATTTACTGTAAGTTATTACTCAATCACACAATTCATTCATGACAACTTATTTGACAACATCTGAAAACTTTTTTATGACTTTGAGTTTAACGCTAAATTGTGCATAAATTTTGCTTTTATCAGTATTGAGGTCAAAATTTTTTTTATCACCACTGCCATATTGCCATCACCACTGTTATTCTGTTTGTTATCACTATCATTATCATCATTATCATAATTACCACCATCACCATTGTCATCATCACCACCAACAACACCATAATCATCACCTAAATCAATATTACCATCACCATCATCATCATAACCATCATCACCGCCATCATCAACACCATCATCTCCACCATTATCACCATCTCCATCACCATCCTCATCACCATCATCACCACCATATCAGCATTATTATCACCATCATCATCACCACCATCATAACCATCACCATCCTCATCACCACCATATCACCATTATCATTGCCGTCACCATCCTTGCCATCATCATCATCACCATCACCATTGCCATCCTTATCACCATCCTCATCACCATCATCATCATCATCATTACCACCATATCACCATTATTGCAATCTTCATCATCATCATCATCATCACTTTTACCATGACACCATCTTTGCTATCCCTCTTGTTACCACCACCATCATCATTACTGATACCACCACAATCATTATCATCACTATTACCATCATCACTGTCATCCCTGTTATTATGATCGTCATGATTGTTATCACTGTTGTCATCACCATCAGCTGATCAATCATACTTTTTTATCACCATCATCACTATTGTCATCATTATTATCACTACTGTCCTATCATCACTATCATCATCACCATCATTACAATCACAACTGCACTTGACTATTATCATCACTGTTGTCATCACAATTAATATCATTATTACTGTCACCACTAGTATTATCTCTGTTGTCATCACTGTCTTTTAAAAGCATGATCACTATTGTCATTACTATCTCCACTTTTAACAACAGTCACTACAAAACCATTCACCAGACAAACCAGTATAACACAGATCTTTCAATAACAAAAAATTCTTACTTTACAATATACTTCCAAGCCATAGGCATTTTCACCTCGACTTGTTGCTTGGCCCCCAATCTTCTCAACACGGTAAATATTGCACATGGGAGTCTCAATGGTGAAAGGAGGATCCTACAAGAAAATTGTCTTGTGATAAATATTCCCAGAACAAACACCTTAATTTAGCATCAGACAGGGTTCGAACACCCTCAGAATTTCATAAATACAGGGTTTTCCAGGGCACTTTAAAACTCAGAATGAAAATAATAATTTTCACAATCACCTAGTGTTTGAACAATGTTTTGATAGTTAATGTTAAGAAGACCATATTTTTTCAATATAACAATGACATGCAAGAATTCTAAAAAGTTAATCTCAAGTGTTCCTTAAAATGAAAAAGTTTAGTTTTTTCGACAAAATTCTAAGAAATTTTCCAAGGCTTAAAAAAAATTTGCCAGGGCTTTTCCAGGGTTTCAAGGGCCCATATAAACCCTGATCAGATTTATAGGTCCAGTGATCTAGTCCAAACTGCCTAAAGACAATAATTAACATACAAAGTGTTTTAGGAACTGATTTGCTTTTTTTGTCCATCTTAGATAAGCAAATAGGTGTCCACCAAAATGCCTGGTTTTAACAGTAATCGCTCCTGTTGCTACTGTTGTCACTCTTGTCAAAAAATGGGTTTGACAAAAAAATATTTCTTGAGTGATACTAGCGATACAATGTTTCCATATATGATTGCTGCTGTCACTCGATTTCTTTCACATATACAGTGCATGATTATTGTGCACAGTTCTAACTTGAAACATACTTAACTTCAGCATGTTAAACACTAATGAAAGTACCTATTCACATTGCACATGTTGTCTGATTTACAAATTGAAGCTCTAAATTATTTCAAGATGCAAATTGAAAACAACATAACTGACAAGTTGGGAAAATTAAATTGAAGCTATTTGTTATGCCATATAAAATCTAAGAAAAGTTCATGAATATAGTTGGGAGAACTCTCTCTAAAAGGCTTACAGTAAGATGCATGATCAAATTACTACTCACAATCAATGTTTTTACAATGACCTCTTCAATAATCATTTCGTATGAGAGTGAATGTTGTTATTCATCAAGTTGGAAATGATCATACATGACAACTTGGCAGTTGTCTGATGAAGGTTGTGCGATGTGGCTGCAATATCGCTAATTTGTTACAATTATAATTTTGATAATTTGTTACAATAATTATAATTCAATTTACAGTGAGTAAGTTAATAATTTTCTATGAATTATTTTGTAGTTACAAAACAATCAGGACTAGTAAAACACTGGGCCAGTTTTGCTAGCATTAATATTCACTGACTATTGCTCAGAAGACAGTGAGTAGGTTAGCCAATCAGATTGCAGGATTCCTGCTGTCTAGTTGGTTTCTACAACGGAGAAAATTTTAACTTACATCATCGGCTTTGAAGTAAAGTTTGTAGTTGGTTGTATAAAGAGTTCCTCTCATTGGGCCACTGAAAGGACATAGGTATGTGACATCTTTTGCTGGAACAAAATTGAAATATTTACAAAGGATGAAAAAGAGGTAGTTTTGATTAAGAGCTACAAGCATGCCATATTTGTTTTTAGGACTTAATGAATGAACACAAGTTTGTAGTACATTTTTGCTCTTAAGCTACAGTAATACCAAACAATTTCAAATTTCTGTTTACTTGGAGCATTATTGCTGACAAAACTTTAGAACATTCTGCTTAAAAAAATCATATACTCAAATATTTTGTGAACATAATTCCTTTTCTACCTTTTAACAGAATGTGAAATTTACAGTAGTAAGGAATTAGTATTGCAACTTCTTAATTATATTAGTTTTTTCTAATATTTTATTATAGGTTTATAAGCCTTTTTTGTTATTCAGATCTCCATTTAAACCAAACCTGTAATTACATAGAATAGCTTTGTACATCAAATTTGCTTACCAATTATTTACCAGTGTACAAGTTGACCTAATTTTATATCATTAACTAAAAACTTAAATTAGAAAATACTTAATAACTAATACATGCTATTGGCCACCAATAACCATGTTGTTTTTAAATCACATTACATACTGTGTTGTTGCTTTTAATTCATTAAAGGATAAAGCATTTAAAAACTTCTGACATTTTTTCTTCTTGCAACATTTTGATCTTACTGAAAAATTCTCACAACAACTAGAAATTTGGGAAAAGTAGGGTTGACTCATTCAATGGATATAAGAAATAAAAACAATTTAAATTGCAGTTCTAGAGGGTCAGCTCATACAGCAGCAAATACAGTATATAAAAATTCCTTAACGTTTATGTTGCAAGCAATTAAAATAATATTAAATGAATAATAATTAATAGATTTGATAAATTAATTTTATATAGAATTATATGAACTGTCCTAGTCATACCTAGTCATACAAACTATTGAGCTGAAATTAATCTCATTGTGAAGTACAAACCTGGCTGTCCTTGAATTTTCTCTCCCCTGTATAATGGAATTTCTGAGCTGACTGTTCCTTCAGTCTTAATCAAATCATTAAATGATTAGATTAATTAGCTAATCTAGTACTATGCAGCCAAGTCTTTAAAGTGTCCATAACCTTTTGTTTTCTTATCTAAAAGTACTTATCTTAAAATGAACATTTCCAAAAAAACTTTTGATTTGAAAAAAATGCAAATTTTCTATGAAACTTTTAACTCTACATTTCTTTGATCAACCCTTGTCGCTGATCATAAGGATGACAGGCTCATTGTGACATAGACCATCACATCAAAATAAAACTAATTCTGTCAGAGGACCTCGGAAAGTTTTAAAGAAACAGGAAGCAAAAATAAAGCTGCAATACATCTTTCTCTGTCACTTTTACACCCCACTGTTGTTGTTGTACAAGGAGCAATGTTCCTTAATCTACATCACCTCGACTCAACATTTGGTGTACCAAAATGGCAGTGATTTTCATTGTTTTTAAAAACTGGTAAAATATTTGCGTTTTGTTCAAATCAAAATATTTTTTGCGAAATGTTCTTTTTAAAATACATACTTTTAGATAAGAAAACAGAAAACGAAAGGTTATGGGCACTTTAACCCTTTCAGTTCTGGTCAGTTATCAATATCTAACTTCTCCTAACTTAACACATTATTACAAAGTACAACATTTGGTAATGAGAAAATGAAATTGAACATGCATGTGACAGAGTTCTCAAGTCTCATATCTTTTAATGTTAACTCATGCTCTCAACCTCATACAAGTATTTCTCAAACATTACCACTCTTCTGGAAGGTAACTCTAAGAATTATTCTAATAAATTGGTGCATTTCCAATAATTTGAGAAATGTAAATAAAATTCGAAAAATTTTTCAGGAGAACATGCCTTCAGTGTTCACTGATTGGCAAACTATCTCTCTCTTTGGAAAATGACACATTTGAGAGCTCTGTACTGTGGATGAAAAGTAAATTCTCCCAAACTTGTCCAATGAATTCAAAGTTTAGGCAGGAGTGTTGAGAATTTACCTTGGACTGAAAAGATTAATTTTATTTAAAACATTTCTAACTGACGTGAAATCTATTTGATTTAACACAATTCTATAATGTAAAAAACTTTTTATTTTGCCAAAGGTGAAGTGAATACCTGGTGAAATTTATTCATTACCTAGATATACACTGAGCCTCAGGCAAACAATTGTTTTTGTAGCTATTGCCAAGGATTTATGCAAAAAATATTCATTTTTTTGCTGTCATCTGCTCAGTCGCTTAGGCCAATACCTGAAGCATTTTCACCAGGAACTTTATCTTTCACTTATTATCACAGTTGTAATTGCATTACCTTTGAATGTGCTATGATAACTTTGTGCTTTTCAGGATAATGTTTTCCTTCAAGGAGTTTAAATCTTTCTCCTAAAGATCTACAAAACTCTAGGAAGCAATTTTGAAAATTTGTTTACACGTTGGCTATTATCACATTGAGTGAGGTGATTGTATATGTAGATGGTATAATGTATCAAATCAATTCGAAACTTCAACATCCCCCCAGGCAACACCCAAGCATTTGAACTTTTGAAATAATTTTTGGTCAGCCCTTGGGACAAGATCAGTGTTCAGATGCCCGGTCATATGGAAGAAATTTGAGTTCAAATGTCCCTGCTGCCATTGGACATAGATCTGTTTTGAAGAGGAAATTGGCCCAACATGCAGACATAAGGGAAGTTTGCAGGTTGTGTTGAGTATTTCATTGCGGATATCAATGTTGGAGTATCCACAGTTACGTTATATAATTAAAATGTTAGCAAATTTAAAGCCTCAAGGCACTTAAATTCATCACAGGAAAACAAATAGATGCAATTTAGGGTTGGGAATTTCAAACTCGGAAGTGCCTGGGGAGGGGCAAGGCATTTGAACAAAAGAGAGGGAAGGGCCAGGTGTTTGAATAAACAACGGGAAAAGGCTGCTGTCAAATGCCCGGGGATTGTAAGGGGGAGGGGGATGTCAAAGTTTCTAATTGATCGATACATAATACATCAGCATCAACCCATGAGAGCAGCAGAATCTCTACAGATAATCACTTGTCTGCGAATGAGTAGTTTAACTTATTATACTCACTTTAGCTTCTTGTAAGTCATCAGCTGCCTGACTATTAAGCGACTCTTGTTTCTGCAAACCAGCACTGCTTGTACCAGCAGATTCTTTACTCTGTGAACCTTTTCTCTGACCAAGTTCCATTTCTGACTTGCAATGGTCCTATAACATTTAAATGTATAAAGTGATGTACTATAAATTTATCATCCTACATTCTAACAGTCCATTAAGCTAAATGGGGCAAACTTAAATTTAAAAAACCGATTTAACCCTTTTATCCCTACAGAATTTGTAAACATCTAAATTCTCGTTGAATTATCAAGAGAAAAATAAGCTGATTATACTGACTTGATTGATCACCAGAAATAATTAATTTATTTAGGTAATGCATATAATAATATATACACTGTGCACAGCTTTCTTTTAATAAATGATGAAGCAACATTCACATTATTGTATGCATGTTTCGTAGTCCTATGAAAATCATCTCTTCGTTTATATGAAAATAAATAAAAAACATCGTTAGAAGCAAGGGAATGTGACTACCAACAACACACAACTATAATTACAAGCAAAAATATAGCCAGAACTGTCACCCTCTATGATAGCTATGACATTGCAGTGATAAATCTCATGCAAGCATGTTTCAACTGCCGGTAAAATTTTGTGGAGAGCAAAATCGTCCACAACATACAGTATATTGGTTTTGCTTTGACATGCCTCCAGACCTCAACAGTTTCGACACGACCGAGACTTCAAACCTTCTTTTTGGAAAACTGCTAGCAATAATTCTATCCAATTTTGTTTTGTCTAAGAACTTAATCACTCAAAAAAATGTAAAATTTAAGTTCTTACCTTTTCGATCCCGTTACTTCTTAGTATCGAAAGTTGACCTTACAACAAATGATAGATTTTTGCAAAACACCAACCTGAACCCGAGAGGACTGGTCACTAAAACCTCGATCTCATGACTGCCACTCCTTCGCCAGAAAAAATTCTTTTGATGTCTGCCTCATTTCCGTCAAACAATCAGATCACGCACGTAATAAAAACACGTTTGTAATTGAACGACATTCTTGTCAACAAATGAAAAGGAACCGTAGATTCAATTGATATTCAAACTTTGTCTTCCGTGCCGTGTTTCTTTTTCAGTTAAACCTTTACTAACATCCCGTTCTTCACAACGAAAAGGCTTTTTTTTGTAGTTGTTTTGCGTGCCCTCTCCGTCCGAGCTGAAAAGATAAGAAAAGTGATCTGGATCCCAGTTTATTTCTTCTCATAGCGAGGCTGCATTCTCAACGATGGCGACAGCTGAGACGCTGAAAGTAAGTATTTAGTTCATTTCTGTCTTTAATTTTTGCTTAGAAAATGATGTTTTGATGTTAAAATACCAATAACACCCCGAGTTAATATTGTTGCTAAAAAGATTCGAAAATTAGTCCGTTTCGACTCCATATTTCTTGTTAATATCAGATAGAAAAAATTTACCTGTTTGAACAATAAAACTTGACATGAAAACAATTAAGTGATGCGGTTTAGTTTACATGTTTTGTGGCAATATTCTGCTACTAAGAAATTCATCAAGATGAGGATGAGTAAGTTAACAAGAACTTTCATGCTCTTTGGTTTTTGGTTCGCATGTGTTTATACACCATATAATGTTTTGTTCTGTGAGACGTTCTCTATAACACACTAGTCGTGTTTGTTTACTTCGGTTTTGTAGTATTATTTTAAAGTCAGTTAACAGTTCTAAATATCTACTGCGTTTCGTTGTCAGTTTTTATACCGTAAGTCTGATTTTATACTACTTGGAAAAGAACACAACCCTAAGTTATTGTAATCTCGGTATAAAGTTTAAACTAGATCACCGATCTCTCACAGATAGAACGCCTAGCACGTTCTAATTACTACAATTTGAAACTAAGTATGATGTTGGGTGTTTTACATGGTTTCCTATTTTTTTTGTGTGTAAATGATAGTACAAATAGTTTGCTAATAATCTTATTTCTCTATTCTCTGTCGAATTTTGTTTTAAAGGTCACATGCAGTTTTGAGTTCAGTTAAACATGTATACCACCTTGAAAATATATGTTCTTTGACAAAAGCTGCAACAATGGAATTGTAAATTTGAGTTGTGTGAAAGCCCTTTAGTTTATAGAAACTAAAAAAGCTTTTTATCAAGAACAAAATATTTATAGTCTTCATATCTAGTGGTGAAAAATAAATGAATTTTGCAGCAATAAAGTCAGAACAACATACTAATGTCATTGTTAAGAGACTATCTTCAAACAACAAAAAGAAACAATGTTTTGAACAATACATGTGTCAAGTTCATGAATTTGCTCATGGACATGTTGTTATGTTACCATTTCCAAATATGTCTTTACTTTCAGATGAAAAAAGCCTTCTTCAAATTTTTCTGTGATCTCATAAAAAATTTTGATGATTCTCAAAGTTGATTCACATAATTGTGTGAGCGTTTAATGTTATACCCATAATTTGATTTAATATTGTTTAAGATAGTTATCTATTTTATTCCATGGATTATTATTGTCATTATGACAGAAAAGGAGTTTTCGGGGTTTTAAAAAAAGAGTTGCTAAGATTTACTTTTAAGTAAATATATTTGTTTTTTTGAAATGGATGTGAATACTAGTGTAGAAAGAATGTAATTTTTGTCTTTTCCATTTGTTTAATAATGGTATTCTAATATAAGTATGAATGTTTAAAATACTTTATTAATATTGATAGTGAACAAACCTAGAGCTTCTTCACTAAGTGTGGTGAACTATATAAGCCTGAGGTAGAAAAGTTATCCAAAGAGTGAAACAGAGCTGAGGGCACATTATTAACTTTTATAGTCTTTTTAGCCAAGGGCCAGTATAGCTTGATATAAAAGCATTATAGCTCTAGTAAGTCTATTCATTTTATAATTTTTGAAATTGAGTTCTCCGTATAAAATAATTTAGACATTTTTTGGTCTCAGGTGTATTGTTTAAAAATGAACATTGATGCACCTTTTGATCATCATCAGACATTGAAACCTTCTGATGATTAATTTCACTGGAATCGTATGTTTGATCCTAATGATGGTCAAGTGACTAAAAATATTCATTTTTAAAAAAAAAAATATTTATAGCCAAAAATAGTTTTAAATCTTTATATATAATTTAATGATCATTTTACTAGGTGCCAGTCTTCTACATGAGAAGTTCAGTTTGATTCCAAGTTTGATTTTAATTTCAACTTGGGGTCTTAAGGAAAAGATGCTGCTCTTGCTCTAACATCTATAAGCAGTTGCTCACAGAATATGCCAGAAAACACACAAACACAACTTCTGGTTTGTGATGATAAAAAAAGTGCAAGTAGAAACAACTTATTTTTTTGTTGGTGCGATGGATATTGCAGGGTTGAGTGAGAATGTTGCATCACTGTTTTATGTGATGAAACCAATTTTTGGCAATAATTTTTTTCATATGGCGATTGAGTTGTTTGAAGTAAATTCACTTGTGAATGGTATGTTAGTTTCAAAAATAGACAGTAAATTATAAAATGCTTTTTGATCTGTTTTCAGACACTCTTTTGGCTGATGCATTGTTTCAGTATGTCTCAGTGAAATATAATTTGATAAATTATTTTACTTAAAATTGGATAAAAAAAATTGTTTATTACATAGATACTGATGAAATACCAGGTTTTCCCTTTTTACTAAAAAAAATTGAATCTTCATCATGTGCAGTGAAGATACTTTTTTATTTTTCATGTATGAAGATATTGGTGTTGCCATGGTTATTAACATTATTAGCTTATTACAAGAGAGCTTCCTGCTCAGTTGTGTGGCTGGTTCTTTAAAAAAATTTGTGTTTTCTGTAGAAACTTCATCAGTACCTATAAAATAAACAGAATATTTGTGTATGTAAATTTTATCCTCTTGTGCTAAAAGTATTTTCACACCTGTGATGGAAGCAAAAAATTACTGGGGGGGGGGCATAGTGGAAATTTTAATAGTTTGTTATAAGATCTGAAACTACTATTCAAAAGTTATTGTGGTTAACCAAAAAATTATTGAGGGAGGAGGCCTACCACCCCAACCAAATTATTGGAGGGTCAGTACCCCCTAGCCCCCCCCTGGTTCCGCCGCCCATGTTTCAGCACTAGAATATAAAATTCATATCCTCACACGACCATGTAATATATTTTTATTTTCGTGTACCAGTTTGTAAAGACTTTGTTGTTAGAGTATTCGGCATACAGTGAAGGTTAGTTGTGTTGTTTTAGTGCCTTTCGCTTCGGGTTAATTTTCAGATTTGTTCTTATAGTTTGCCTTAAAGTTTATGGTCATTTCTACATCACAAATGTGTGATATTACAGTTAATTGGTCCAGGGTTATATAAGGAGATAGGGAAGTTTTTGTTTGTTCAGTAGCTAATTAAGACTTTTTACCTGGGTGTAGAAAACTTGTTCTGTTAAAATCATTGTTGAATTTTTCTTTTTGAAATGTTATTATTAATCAATTGTTAGTTCATTTAAAATTTATTGACCATAGTATTGTATTATTTTTAAATGGCTTAGACTCTATTTTACTCAAGTGGTACATATTATTATTCTTTTATTCTGATATTGCATCAGAGAAACTAATCTACTTAAAATATAAAATTATGGACAAATGGAGCCAGCATGATGGCTAATTCTTCTCTAATTTGCAAACGTTTTTGACTTCATATTTAACTATCAGCATGAGTGTAAAAGTCCAATTTGGAAATAACTGGATAAAAAAAAGAGGACTGCAAATATTAAATGATGCTGCAGTGCATCTTTTTGGATTTCTGAAAAATCTAAATATTATTCATCCATAATTTGATAATTTTTTTAAGACTTTTTCCAGTCAAGTTGTTACAGTTGGCAAATACAAAAAATACTCAGTGCAAGTACAGTAGATTTTTCATTTTGGCCACTCATCAGGGACTACTGCAGGTTTTCTCAGTTAGAATTATTGTCATCTCCTTTTCGAAGGAGTAACATAGCAGACAAATGTTTGGCAGAATTTGGCCCTCGATTCTATCTGTAATTGCCCTCTGTTTGAAATTTAGATGGGCAACTACAGATTATCCATGAACAAAAATCAAGATGTCATGCTAACAGGATGAATTTTCATGTACGCGAAGTCTTGAAAAACTAAAAAAAGGAAAATAATTTGTCTGCTGGATTATTAAAAGGTAATTGAATAAGTCTTCATCAAATTTTAAATAAAATTGTATTACTTAATGTCTTTTCACCTCATTTTGAGAGAATTAAATCAAATTAGGCCAAAAGAAGATGCTTGATTTTTTCAAAATTTAACTCTGCCTTACTCGATTACCTACATAACAGTTTTCATAGATGCAAATATTAAGAGATTTGCCCCTGTTACAGTACATACTCTAAAATATTTCTTTGAACTAGACAGAATAACTCCTCTGATAGCCAGGCAAGTTAAATGCATCTGAGACAGGGTGAGAGTTTCTAAAAAAGATAAGGCCATGCCACTACTCTCATTCACCAGTTCACTTTGTGAAGCAAATTTATGACATCAACAACTACAAAACAATATTAATTGATTTATGTACTTTTTGTATTTGATAAAATAGTTTATATTTGATTGATAAATTGACAATTAATAGACCACTGAAGATTTGAAAATTTTTCAGTGTAAAAGTTTTGCCAACACACATTTTATTTTCTTGCCAATATTATTGTCAAACAATACAGATGCAAGGTAAAACAGGATCTATAAATGCTAAAAATTTTCAGTTTTTTAAACAATGATTAAATACATTAAAAATGCAGTCTCAAGAATTTCTGATCAATTTAAAGTCTTATAAACCAATTTAATTTTATATTACTGCTTATTGAATTTAACTTTTATAGTAATAAAATTTTGAGACAATTTGTGTTACTTTTCTAGGTTGTTCTGTTTT
This sequence comes from Hydrozoanthus sils, assembly GCA_027575215.2. Taxonomy (NCBI): domain Eukaryota; kingdom Metazoa; phylum Cnidaria; class Anthozoa; order Zoantharia; family Hydrozoanthidae; genus Hydrozoanthus; species Hydrozoanthus sils. Next base: position 23,760 of record JAOBRD020670458.1, read on the forward strand.
TAATCCATAATTACAAACCAGCTTAAAATTGCTTAAATTAAGTTACTTTATAAAATCAATAATGATTAAAGTCTTGAAGTTATGTTTTTGTGCTTATGAATTTTTTTAAGCATTAATAATATTTATTCCTTATTGCTTCACTTGTCATGTCCTCTATTTGTACTTTATGCTACTAGGACTCAAAAAATACCCAGTGAAACTCTATAAGTTGTGGCCTTATAAAACTTTAAATTTGTTTCATAAATTCTTTGAATAGATCTGGAAGAAACAACACAATTTTGATTTTTTTGTATGTTTTGGAGTTTTGTAAAATTAATGAATAAGATATGAAAAATATTTTTTTACGCTTCCATCTCAGAGAATTGATTAAAAGCTCAGTTTAGATTCCATAAACAACCTCAGAATTTAGAATGATTTTGAATTTTTTTTAAATTCAAAACTGGTTCAAAACTGGAACTTCATTTATTTGATATGCTCCAAATTCAGGCTGCTAGTTAATATATATTTTTTTCAATGATGGCTTAAGTATACTACTTGGTATTCTTTATCAGTGGTGTTTTTAAGAATGGGGATTAACTGAATTAATTTACATCAGCTTGAGAGCATGTTGTCTATGGTTACCATAATAAAATAAGGAAACAGGCATAACTTCCTTTCATTTTACAGCTCTGGGTGGTACAGAATGCTTAGCAATCTCTCTCTGAGTTTGGAAATGAAAGTGACATGTTATTGTTCTCATTGCACCGGTTTTAAAAGTCTGTACAAATAGGTTTTATCTTTCTCTGTTCCTTTTATGAAACTTTATTTATAAAATGCATGTAAATTGAATTAGTTAAAGAAAGAAATTTTAATAAGTGAGTAATTTTAAACTTGTTTTGCAGGAGCAAGCCACACATGGTGATCAAGATTTGGGTAAGATTCTGCTAAAAAATAGTATTTTGTTGGACTTATATTGCTACACTTTTAGTATATTGATTTCAAAATAATGGATCTTGCAAACAGTTTGTTTGTGACACTATAGTTGAGGGAAATATATTTTAATGCTTGATATTAAATAATATGTCTTGAATTTTCCTGTTTTTCAAATTTATAATATTAGAGTTTTACTCATGATGATAAACAAGTAATTTTTGTTACTTTCGTGACCTGAGTTTGAGAAGATGTTTTGAATATTTATTGTTTAGGTTTTATTCATGAAAAAGAATAATTTGTGTTTAAGTAGTTCTTTTGCTTGAAATATCAAAACCATTTGTCATCACTTATAGTTTTCACATTGAGGAAAAATACATTTTTAGGGGATGTACTTTTCATTTTAAAAAGACTTTTTGTTGTATAACTTGACAAAGTAGGTGAAATATAAAGAGAGTGACTTATTTAGCTTCAGTCTTTTTCAGTTGAAAGAATTTGTTTAAATATAAGTAATTTACATACAAGTCATATCACACAGAACTTGCCAGCTGTGGTACTGAATATTGATTAAATATTGAAATTAGCATATTCAAAAATCTCTCTTTGAAGTGGCAGTAGAGGTTTGTTCCATTTTTCCTCTTGTTGATGTTTTCCAAGATGATACACAGTTTTACATTGATCTATATATTTTTTCTAATGTGTTTTCAGATCTGAAACTAACAAAATATGAAAAATAGGAAATCATTTTCTATATAGTTTAGGAACCAGGTGAAGCTGAATACTCATTTCAAAAGCAAATTACAGTTTATAATCTTAGTTCAAATGATATTAACTGTGTCAAAGATGGATCTGTCTCTGTGTTTAGAATTATAAGAGAGAAAATTTTGGAGTACAGAGGGATATTCTTAAACCTTAATGTAGACCTTTTGTAGTAATTTTGAGTATTTTAGCCTGTTACTAAGGAGACATTAACACTAATATTAGATACAAAATTTATTTGTGTTATCATAAACTTGTTTATTCAGTTTTAAAGATTTCATGAAGTGTTTTCATTCGAATGAGCAACTCAACCTGTTTGGAAAGGAAAGTAAGAAAAATAACCAACAAATTTTGTTTCTTTGAAAGATCTTTTTACTGAAGTAAAAACTGTATTATGTTGCTAAAAAAATTTGAGACTTTCTAGATCTGTTATTGTATTAGTTAATGTTAAAGCTATGTTCAACTAAATAAATATAGTGTTGTTTGTTGGTTAATGGAAACTAGTTTAAAATTTATTTATTAAGCAAGTTTGCTGTTTAGTTTGGCTATATAACCACATGCACAGATTAAACCAAGTTTTGCAATTCAGGCTAAATTTTGACTGTATTGCGATCAACTTAACTTTACTAAACAGATGTCGTGAAAGGTGATAATCAACAGACAAAGACTGAGAACACAGAAAATACCAACGATGAGACAACCAGCAGCCAAATTATCAAAAACCCAGAAAATCTTATTGTAGGGGCAAGTTCTCACTCTAAAGATCAGGGGAATCCTCCTGTAACTACAGACTGTGTAGCTGTGCGGCCAAAGGTAGTTAAGATTCAATGTAATTATTGGTACAAAATTGTGAATTTTTTTTTTAATACTGTAAGTGGGTACAATAATGCTCTTCTTCTTCTGTTCATCTTCTTCTCCTGTTCCTCTTCTGTTATTCTTCTTCTGTTCTTCTTCTTCTTCAATCTTCTTTTTCTGTTCTTCTTCTTCTCCTCCTCCTGTTAAAAATGTTTGTGACTTAAATGTTTTACTTAAGATTTGAATTTGCTCAATGCTGTGAAACACATAGGTGGTTAGTGAAGAGGAACGACAAGGAGAGATTTTGGCATTCTATGGTGAAGAAGAGGCTGATAGGTATCAAGGGAGTCCAGAGCTTGTCCAGGTAAAGCCTGACCCTGACAGTAAACCCAAGCTCATGCCACAGAACTTACAACAAGAAAAAGTAGCAAGTGCTGCCATGGAATCAGTGCAGGGACCCGATGCAGATAAAACCCAAACAAGTACAGAAAAAAAAGTTGAGCCTGAGGTTGAGAAAGAGCCACCTTTGGCAGAGAACATGGGTATGTTTATCCTATTCCAAATTGAAATGAATTATTTTAAGAATTTTTTAAAAATTTTAGTTGTTGCTATAAAGGATGATACAGTAAATTAAACTTATGGTATTAAAACTTTTGTCATTTTTTTTTGGCAATCAGGCATAAAATGAATTGTTAAAAAGAAATTCTTTTGGAGCTGTTCTCTTTTTTTAGTTAATATCACAATCTTCTAAAATACAGAATATATACAAATATCATCATGATATAATCTGAAAAAGGAAAAAGCAACTCAAATTTAGCACTTCTTTTGAAAATATTATTATAGTTTGGGGCTTGAATGGCAGGCAAAAAAAGACAAAAGTTTAGTCATTTTTAAGGTTACACAATAGTTTGAGTGGTGTTTACGGTTAATTGGGCATATCTCTGTTATTTGAAGATGCAACCCTATAAACCTATACATCATTGAAAAGCTTATGAAATTCTCTAAATCATTGTCTAAATTTTTATTTCAAATAGATAAAGGGAACAAACACCTTGTTTTCCGACCTTTGTGTTGCCTTTCCAGAGTTCCAAGTTGGTCCTGTTGCGTTTGATGGCACCAATTATTACATTTTCATATTTGACACTTTTTGTAGTCTAAAACTGTGTCAGCGTTTTTTGAAAGGCCGCTTTGTATTTTATGGCCGAAATCCTGAAAAAGCACTTTCTAAATCAAAAGCAGCAGTGTTTTATCGTGATAACTTAAAAGTATTTAAAATTTTGAAAAATGCCGACAAGGTTTTGAACTTCAGTTATTGAATTGTAATTTTACCAAGTTTCAAATTGCTGGATGAAAAACTGTCTGAGTTGGAACCTTGAGTATCTCATAGTTTTGACATAAAAAAACACTGGTTTGCTAAGTTTGAGAAACGTACAGTGAAAGTACGCCAAGATATGGCATGTAGAATTTCAAATTTTTCCTGCTAAAAGTGTCCCCTCCAAAAGACCAACAATATGACGTAACAGATCATGTGCGACTTGCCTCAGTCCATGTATTATAATGGTGCCACGAAATAAAGATATAAGTCGATTTTAAAACATCCGTAACTGCTTGTCTTTGATAGAAACTCTGACTATTAGCTACAGATGTTTTTAAGTCGATTTTGGATGAAGTTCAATAAATAAATAAATTGTGCTTATGTTATTGTTGATTTCAGATCAAAAAAAATCCTTTCCCCCCTCCCATCATAAAAACATGTGACTAAGGGTGCCTGGGACTGAGATGCTGTGGTTCAGATTGGGCCCAATGCATGTATGAAAGGGTGGCTCATTGCTGTTTTGTAAAACTCTTACTTATCAATGCTCCTGTTAATTATCTTTAGGCAAGTGTGAGTTTTGTGGTCACATTGGGATTCGTGAGACCTTTTTCTCAAAATCAAAGCGGTTCTGTAAGATGGAGTGTGCTAAGAGATACTCAGCATCCAACATCAAGAAGAAGTCAAAGGGAGAGAAGCTCAGCACTTCAAAGAAAAAGAGCCGAGCCACCGCCCAAGTCAAAACAGTAAAGACTGTGGCTGCACCAGTGCCTCAGCAGGTATATGGGTTGTTTTGAATCATTCAGTTAAGTACTAGGTGCATGTTGTCTTGAATAATAGACAGTGAATATTTATTTATGACCTTGCTCGCCATATGAGTTCTCATACTGTAGCTCAGTGGTAGAGCATCTGACTAGTATATGGAAGGTCTTTGGTTGATTCCCATCAGTTATATCTGAGTCTGCACAATTTCAATTTCTTGTTTATTGTAGAGACATTATTTTAAGTGACTGCACAATGCAGTTAATTACTGATTGCATCTTTGACACATAATTTATGCCTTGGCATTCAAGTGGTTTTTGCTATTTAGTCCATGAGTCATAAGTGTCTGACTAGTTTAATTTGCTGTTCAAGGTCTTGGGTTCAATTCCCACCAGGAGTTATTTTCGGAGTTATATCTCCTCCGATTTTATATTTCTTATGAATGTTATTTTGTTTTTATTAACTTATTGCCTTAATTTGGTATTAAGGCCTTTTTTTTCTTTCCTCTCAATAGTCGACGCCTCAGCCACAAGAAGTTGCTGTACCCGCTATTGCTGCAAGAGAAGGTTTTTACTTTTTTTTTTATTAGAAACTGCTTCATATAGGCAGTTGAATTTTCCACCATACATACAATATGTTCATATTAACTTGTAATTATCCATACAAAAGCAAATTTGTTGATACATATAAATTCTATATACTTCCAAGGCTAGCTTCATAATCAGTTGTTAAAAAATGCTCAAACATTTCATTCCTCATGATTTTAACAAAACCAACTTTTTTAGTAACTTGGTCAAACTAGTTAAAATTTGTAGAACTGTGAGTCATAGAACACATGATGTTCAAGTTTCCCATGACAAAAATCCTTTCCCCTACCCCCAAGGACCTTTTCTTTTGAGCACTTAGACTAAAAGCTGCCTTTAGCGGAGAGAAAATCTTGGTAGATAAGCTAAAATGATCCAAAATAATTGGTTTGCTAAGGTGAAAAAGAGGCAAGGGGGGTTCTGAAAAAGCTTTACTCTCAGGTGCCAAATAAATGTCCTGGACACTTATTATTTTTTCGATTTTTCTCACTCCACCAGGGCTTTTAAGGACCCCCTGTTTATTAGTTTTTCAAGTTCTGGTTCGATCATTAAGTGGTCAAAGTTCAAGGTATAAGTTTTGCTGATCAGTGTCATGTTTGGTGTTCATCTTTCCCTGTTTTTGTCTGGATCAGAGAATCTAGAGTTAAGAATTCAATAAATTTATCCATAATATTTTTGTCTGACCAGTCTCTGTTGTCTCGAGTGTTTTTAAAGCATTATCCAATTTCTGCATTTGCCCAACTGCTCTCAAACCTTGGTCATATTTCTCACCACCCCCCCCGTTTATTAAATTTTAAGAAATTTCTCCCCCCCTGTTTCCTGTCTATTTTGACCCCCCCAATTTATTTGGTACCTGAGAGTATTAGTTCTCCCCCAAAGAAGGCTTTCTTGATTTCAGTCCACCAGAGGTAGGAGGGTAATAATTGAGAAGGAAGGGCATAACTTGTCTGCAGCATTGTCTTGAAACAACCCAAAGTGTTATGTGTAAAACTGAAAAAGAAATTAGCTCGACAAGTAATTTTGCAGGATAAGAAAAAAAGCAAAATTTGTCTTTTTTCGGGTATTTCAACTTTTGCATGCTTTGAGGCAAATACTAACTAAATATGAAAATTTCATTTTGACAACTCTAAAACTTCCCAAGTTATTGTAAAACAAAATTCATCTCCTAAAATATTTCCAGGAAACTCGATTTTACAGTGGTTACAAAAGTCAACAGAGGTGTTAATGGACGTTTTCTTTTGATATGCTAATTAACTATGCTTGAGTACTATTTCGCAACTAACTTCAGTTTCGAACAGTTGGACTTTCTTTGGCTTAGTGCTTTACAAAACTGTTTTTAAAAAACATGAAAAAGACAAAATAAAGTTCAAGCCCTTTTTGCTCTTCTGGAAGAAAAAAAAGAAAAGTGACCTCAAACTTCCCAGACAAGAAAAGTAACAAAACTTGCAAATTCTGACCGTGGGTCTTGATATGATCAAGCTGATCAAGAGCGGCAGTGGCCTGACATGTTGCATTTGGAAGAAACTACAGACAGCCCCACCAGCAAATCCAAAAACAAAATAGGCTAAAGTAAGACAACACTTAAAATTAGTGATGAAGATTTCTGTGAAAGTAGTACTTCAGAGTCAGATAATAATGGCAAAACAACAGCCGATTGTTGGGGCTTAAAGAACACGTAGAATAAAGATTTCTCTCAGTAGTTAAAGTTAAAGATCAGCTTCTTTTCGAACCAAGAGTCATGCAACGCTGCCGCATTTTTCCTTTTGCCTATTCTGGTACAATAGCTATGTTTTTGTCCCGGAAAAAATTATAAACTTATGGTGTGGCATGCAAAGTACAAAGATATAAAACAGAAAGCACAGTGGAATGTGACAGGCAGCAAGTCATTCAGAGCTTCCAACCGTCCATGATTGGCTCTGCTTAATTGACTTCACTTAACATTTCGAGGAGGCGTTAAAATGTCAGCAAAAGACCACAATCTTAGTTCGTGTTTTTCTCGCATATTGAAAATGGGGTATTTTGACGACTTTAAGGGTTATAACTTCATTTGGTTTCAATCAAACTTGCCCAAATTTTCACAGCTCATTGACAATAGCTGGGTGTTCAGAAGGGTGTCGGGAATTTTTTTGTAATTATTTAATAATAGAGATATCCTCGAATCAGTAAGTGATTAACACATTTTCTAAGACTTTTAAAGAAAAGAGCAGTCAAATTTAAACCACTAAAAAGCTTGAAATTACCCGACACCCTTTTTAAGTATGACTGTTTAAGATTACGAAAATCACATTCTGACAGCCATTAGTCAAAACAGGCGCGAGAGTTAACATTTGGCAGACAAGAGGTACTTTTGTGGATTTGACTTTGAAATGGGGAAAGGAGTAAATTTTTCTGAATTCTACAAACAAAGCAATAATCTACAACTATTTGACTCTGGAAAGAACTGCACTTTCAAGAGAAATCATTTAAACGAGATGTGCAAACGGAAATTTTGCCAAACACACCTCTATCCTATCCTGTAACCTTAAAGCATGTTTGCCTGTGTGTTTTTATGCTGCCTCGTAATAATAATGAAGTGAGAAATCTGAAACAGAGGGATAAAAGTGTGGTCTTTTTCCACTGAATTTGCCCACTGTCATCTGTTTTGAGAGGAAGAAAGGAGGGTCATTTCAAACTCTTAACTCAGGAGGATTGGCTTAGAGTTGGTAGCTTTAAAAAGAACAAGGGGTGTTAGCTGAGTAAATAGTTTTCTTTGTTAAAGAATAGGGAGAGGAAAAGGTCTAATGTAAGGATACAATTGTTCCTTTTCACTGCCCAAAATTATTATTCTTTATCTTGTTGTAGTTGGAGAGAGTTGGCAAAACCAAGCATTTGAATGGGGGGATTACTTGAAGAAGACTGGTGCAAAGGCAGCACCTTCTTTTCTTTTCAAGCACGTAAGTTTCAAATCGACTTACCTTATTGATTCTATCTTATGATAATCAACCTTAGAATGTTAAAGTCCCTATCAAGCTTATTTTTTTAAGTTCCAGATTAAAACTGTTGTCATCTGTGAACTCAAAAATCGA
>JAOBRD020670459.1:0-14888 GCA_027575215.2 Hydrozoanthus sils
ACCATTAGTAAATTTATAGGGTGGGAGGGAAAGGGGGAGGGGGGGGGGGGGAGTAAGAGCAAAAAACAAAAAAAACATTCGTGCAAGGAAAGGTTTAATGAAAAATAGAACTCTAGGGCTAATAAATCCATACAAGGAAACTGTTAGCAAAAAAACCATGTGGCTCGAGTCCCCCCTCCCCACCCGCTCAATTTTCTAATGGTGTACCTCTAAGACGCAGGACAAACATTTGAAGAATGCGCTAACATTTTTGGGCTTACGAGGGAAAATTATTGCGAAACGGCTTGAGGTTTGGTCCGAGCTGAATCCATCTTTGGAAATAATGCGCGATCTTGTCCCAGCTTAAATTCTTTCTTACACTGAAGCAGCTCGAATTGATGAAATGTCTCAGTAAAACCATTGTGTGTAAGAAGTTTGTATCCAAAGCTCCGATTTTTTTGATTTAGAAAGCATTATCTTAAAAATTCTTCTCACGATCGAGCGGCATCGATGTTGGAAAGCCAATCATTTCTTTGATTCGCATATAACACATTGTGTATATAAAAGAGAGTGTTCAAAATCGAGTGAGGCCAGGCATGCTACGGTAATTTGGTATAATCTTCCAAACTTTCGCCGATCTACGGCATCATCAGGGAATGAAGGTCAAAGGGAGGTACAGGATCCGCCGATCCGCGCCGTTTCAGGGCCAAACCCATCGATCTGGCCATTGAGAGATCAACAGCTCGGCTAGAATTGTGCTTTGATACCGTAATTTGCACAAGTTTTTTGCCAAAATCAAAATCCATCAGATTTATTATATCCGCTGAAATTATAGTTGAAATCTGCAATCCAAACAAAACTTTTTGCCAAATCCGCCGATCCGCAGACCCTTTCCCTCCTCCTACCCCAGTACAAACGATCCATATTGCGCGACAATGTTTTCCTATCTGGCCTTACTTTATATCAAGTAAACCACTGAAATTCTAATTTTGGTTTTGAAATTTTGACTAAATTTATAAGACTTTGTGTGGAATATTTTCAACAGAAATAAGATCATTATACTAGACTTGCTACAAGCTTGGGGTACCTGTGGTTTGCTCAACGTAGCCGTTAATCGAACACACAACTTCAGCTTGGTACAAAGGATCCAAATTGCGCGACAATGTTTTCCTATCTGGACTACTTTATATCAGAATCTGATTTATTAACAAAGAACGGTGTGAGAATTATTTCTTGTTTCCAAGTCACGGAAAACAGACCTAGAATCGCAGTCGCCATTCTCGAATCTACAAGATGGCACGGCAGGAACAGAAATTAACCATTGACCGGCCTCTCCTTTAGAGGATAAGTTCAAATTTAATTCATAACAGGTATTTATTTGAAGAATATTGTCAGTTATTCCTTTAAAGAAGCATAGACTGACATGTAAACTAGCGTGACTTTAGTCAATTGACCCGAGTCAATTAGCAGTTCGCGGGGACAAAATAATCCCAAAATTACCAATCCATTTTTTGGAGTGATCGCCAAAATAACAGAACAATTTTTAGATAATGTTCAAGTACTATATCTCTTTGGGTAGTAACTGGAATTTGGGGTGATTTGGAGAATTCCCACATATAGGAAATTCGAATTTGCTTTTAGCGGTAAAGTGTTGTATTCGTAAGCATTATGCAATTTATATACAAGAAGTTTGCTCGTTCGCTGATGTTTTTTCCTTAAAATTTAAAAATTTGACGTTTTTTAATTGTTAGATTTGTGTTTTGTAAGTTGTAAGTGAAAAATTGTCAATATACTTGCTCGTTTATGACATTTAGATCAATTCAGTCAACTGACTGTTTTGCTGTGTTCTGCGGCAAAATCGGTCGCATTTTGAAATTTGAACAGCAGCAATGTTGTAAACTTATTAAGAATTTTATATAAAATGGGGTAGGTTAGGCTTTGAGCTGTGGCCGTGGTTTTTCTGTGCATTTGCTCTTAAGTTGCACTCTCTAAAAATATTGATAAAGATCGAACTTGATGATTATACAAATCAAGGGATAATGTGTGTTTCAAAACCACAGCACAGCAGAGGAGTTATCTCTCTTACACTAAACAAGGTTGTTGGCTTCGAAATTACCGCTAGAAATACGAACGTGCTTTAAATGATAAATAATTGCAGGCCAGGCATTCTGCAGTGGTTGCTTCCGCAAGTATAACTTCAAACATCTCTTCTGACGCAGTTCGACTGCGGATGTATCAAAATTTGGTCCGCCACCAGCGGCGAAACAATTGCAACAGTCGACATGCGGTTTCGTTGATTTTTCTCTGAAACAAACGCCTTATAGATCGCACTTTTTCCTAATCCAATAGGTAGAACGGCAAATTATTTGAAATCGAGTCCGCCAAAACAATTTCCACAGCGTTTCTCTGTTCTAGCTAGCCCTTTAAAACAATATTCGCTGTATCGGACGTGACTCAGTTTGACAAAACGCCGACCAATCAGATTACTTCGTTGCCTGGCGAACGGGCAGATTTTTTTTCAATAGCTTGTCGGTAGTCCCTACTTTTCTCTCTCTCCTCCCCTCCTCCCCCCCCCTCCCCCCTTCCCCGTTACTTTTTTGTCCAAGTCCCAGTTCTCTCACGTCAACCATCTTGATTCACCAGGCTTCGATGAACTAAAGAGGAAAAATAGGGACTGCTCGTAGTCTAGCAGACTGGGGAAATGTTATTCTGAGGCATTGGCGCTATTCTTAATTTTTTCAAAATTCTGTGTTTCTTCAGGTCTTTATTAGATGGTCGATCAGATGGCATGTAAGTGTTTTGCAAGAAAAAGCAAAATAAACAAACACTTAAAGTTAAAATTCAATTCATCGGTAATTTTTATACCAATAAAAATCATGAATGAATTTGGCGTGCTTACAACCTGTCAGTGCTAGAAAACTGACATGGCTAGTGCTACACCAGGACCTCATAAAAATGGACTCTTGCTTGCTCACACAAAAACGGACAGGAGCCCAAGACTCAGTCTTATTTGCACGTTTCAAACATCAAAACATGACAGGAAAACTGAGAAACTATTTTATTCTAAATTTAGATAATTAGAGGGTTACACTTTGCATCTAAAAAAGGCTTTATAGGGACTTTAATGATATCAGCGTGGTGTAGCCAGGTGCTATAGCTGCATATTCTACTTAAACGATGACTTTTTGACAAAATTTTGTCCACCTTACCAAGAAGTAAATTGAAAATCGTTCTAGTGACCTATTAGTTTGAAATTGTTTGTTCTAGCTACATAATATTATTGTTGTGGAGCCAACTACTGTAGCTGCTATAATTCATCAAGGCAGTAAGTGTCGAGTGAATTCATCAATATCTATTCTTGAAAAAAATACAACTCGATAGGCAAAATAACAGTATCGCAAAATCAGAGATTATAAACTTTGCATATCAAGTTTTGTTTAGATAAATTGAAAACTGCAAACCAAGTAAGAATCATTAATTCCAAATAATTGCTCGGTGTGTTAGCACTGATATATTTATTGGTTTATAAATTTTGCTCTACTTAATACCACAACAACAGCAACAACATTCTTTATTTAGGCACTCTTTTGTACAATATAAATAGTAAAATAGCTTAGCTTAGAGATTATGATGAGCACCTAGCCATATAAAAATAGCGAGAGCTAATCTAGTCAAATGGCTAGGCACTGATAGATTTACTGGTTTATAAATTTTGCTGTACTTAATACCACCCATTGTCATTCTCAATTTGTATGTATTTTTTCTAGACCACACGACTCAAAGTTGTGAAATGATTAAATTGACTAACAAAAACAAAATTATGGAGTTAAATTATTGAACAACATTTATGTGCCACAAGTTCTGTCAGTCTGAGATTTTATTTTCAATTAACACTTGATCAATAGCTGCGGGAAATAATTCCTTGAAACAAAACCCATTTTTTTCTTGGCACCTTTCTAAAGGTTTGGTTCATTTTTGTGAGAGGCATTCAATAATTGTGTTCAACTTATAAGCTGAAAATGCAAGGGAAAGGTATTGCCTGGGGTGTCTAACTAATTCGGACGAGTTAAGGCTACATTCAGTATTTTATTTTCTCAATATGTTTACTCAAAGCTTGGCAAGACAAAGCCCTTGACCGTTCCGAAACAAATTAAAACCCTCGACTTTAATCAATGATTTGGTTGCGGCCCCTACTCGACTGTCGTCACTTTAAAAACGACAATGTGAGTGGATGAATGTATGTTGCGAGGGCTATCAAATCGCAAAGAAATCTATCATTTGCCATGCATAAATGTCTTCTTCTCAAGTGACGAACATACTTTTACCAAACCCCGACGCCAGTTAGTCCAATGCAATATCTGATCACGTGCCTTTAAAAGAGACCAAACCACGCAGACGTGCATATTTGGATGCGTTAATGTGACACCGAGTAAAAACTACTGAATTTGTAACATAGATAAAAAAATAATTGAGTTATAGTCATTTTTTCAAGCAAAACACTATTTTTTTTAAAAAAAACGAGTTTCGTCGTTTCCTGTATTGAGGTAATCGACGATGACGTCATAAATCTAAGTTCAAAAGATGTGTTATTAATCCAAGAGAAGTTGTGCCACATCTTTTGGCAATCGGTAAAGTACCACGTTTTTAATCCACCACAAATTGACCGCCCCCCCCCACGCTTTCTAGACTTAAAGACTAGTTTACAAAGCATTCGCGTTTTGTTGTTATTGAAATAATTTTTCGGAATTTTTGTTAAAATATGCATGTACGTTTACTGAAAGGGACAAACCAGTTGATCTCGTGGTGGCGGGGGGAAGGGGTTGGGGCGGCAGTGGGAGAATTTGTAAAAAAAAAATTGGCCACACCAGACAAAAAAGTACGACCGTATTACGGGACCAGGAACTGGTACATCACAATATATTTACAGTGTGTAATGGACAGCTAGAATTACTCTTCAAACACAGTTTCGTTTACTTATTTTGTGTCATGGGTAACAACAGGGCTACTTTAATTTGAAATCTATACACCCTGTACTTTGGTTATTTCCTCGCGCATATTACTTACTTGACGGCCTTTAATTTACATTTGATTCTCGCTCCCAAACACTGTACGCTGGTTCTTATTTCGTCGACCGTCCTACATATAACTGCTGTTGCGATATTTGCTGTATACTGCATGTGCAGCCATCGTGTCTGACGAAAAATTGTGTACTTTATTTATTTGCTAAAGTTGCTCAAGTTAGTGGATCACGACCGCATCAGTCATTATTGTTGAAAACAAAGAAAATGCATAGCAATGTTTTATCTTGATTTCTCCAATGAGTATTAACAAGAAAAGATTTGTGTTGTACGGTACAACCAAGAAATACTCATAGAGTCCCTCAAGAACCAAAAATAAAAGTCTAACTGAGTCAGTCAATAGAAATTTCTGCTTATTACCACTGTCAAACATTTATGGCGATCTGATGCGGACTGATGGAGCTTTAGTTCTTTTTAATATAGTCGACCTCGCAGCTATGCATAATAACTTGAATATTGTGTATTCCAACGTGTGCCGCGTTATTTAAAATTTCTCGTAAATTCTCTAGAAATCCAAGCATAAAAAATTCAACTCCGTCAATCGATGGAGAATATCCCTGAGGGTCGTTGTGGGAAATTTTATTGCGATAGAATGCGAACTGACGGAGCTTTAGCTCTTTTTGTCGGCTTCGGCTATGCATATTAATAGTTTCGATACTGTGAATTGCAACGTGTACGGCGCGAATCTAAAATTGTTCGTGAATTCTCTAGAAAACAAGACTTAAAAATCCCAACTCCGTCGATCGATTGTTAATATACCTGAGGGTCGTTGTGGGAAATTTTATTGCGATATGATGCGAACTGACGGAGATTTAGTTCTTTTTGTCGGCTTCAGTTACGCATATTAGTTTCAATACTGCGAATGGCAACGTGTACGGCGAGAATCTAAAACTGCACGTAAATTCTCTAAAAATTTAAAAATCAAAAATCTAACTCCGTCAATCGATGGGAAACATCCCTTAGGGTCGTTGTGGGAAATTTTGTTGCGATATGTTGCGAACTGATGGAGCCTTAGGGTTTTTTCAAGAAACGTTGCCCCTAAACAACAACAAGATTTTCAGCGTCTGGGGACCAGTTCCTGGTCCAAAATTGCAGAGAAATCATTCTTCGAACCCCACTCCAATCGACCAACTGGTCGTTCCCTAAAGAAAAAAACAAGAAAAGGATATGGGCACCTCATTTAGGATAAGCCAATTGATTTATTAAGCGTCAATTTTTATTTCAATCGGGAAGGGCATTTCAGTTAGGGCTGGTTTTATTTCACTCTCTGGTTTTATTTCACTTTTCGCTGTAACCTACAGCATGCAGTCATTTTGTATATTGAGAGTAAATATGCATTAGCACAATGAGTGCAAGGTTTTTACGAGGTTGGCAATGGGAATTGCGCAGAGAGACCCACTGGAGCAATAAGGGCGCACATCAATCACCCGTGATTACTTCATATCAACAAAATTTTTATTCTTAAATATCCATTCATCTGGCCCACTTACTTCTTTTGTAATCAGTGTCATGTTCATGACTGAGGGTTTGTATGCCAAATGATTGTTCATTTAGAGGTGCCGCGGCTTAAGATAGAGCCATCGTCAACAGGTTAGCTGTCTCTAATCGAGTCCAGGTAAATTAAAATCCAAATCAAACTTTTTATTTCAGAATTGTTGATTAAACTGTAAAATTAAACAATTTCTTGATAACAATAAAATATGGAAAAACTTGATTTTTATGGATTTTTTTAACAACTGTTTTTAAACCGCATTTGGCCAAGCAGCCAGGGGACTATGGCCGAGTGTACAAGTGTCACGTGTGAAGAGGAACACATCAGCGCCAATATACCATAAGTGAAAGAAAATCTCTCCTATAATTGTGATCGTAGTTCTAGTTTTTCAGTAGCTGTCGCTTTCTGGAAACTTTCTTGATCCATTTGGTCCGGCTTCCTCGAAGTATAGTATTTTGATTGACCATTACTTCCTTTGACAAGTCCGGCACAGAAAAAGGATTGAAGTGATCTTATTTTATGAACGACGTAGGGTTATAGGTACAGGAAACGTTCCTATTAGTATTGAGCAATCTGTACATAACTTTGAAAGCTTGAAATAAGCAAAAGTTTGCCAACATCTCAAATGAAAGGGTTAACGTTGAGTTGTATTTTAGACATTTCCACTGTTCTGTGGCTGGTTAAACTGCGCATGCCATTATAGTAACTAAAGGTTACCTATATTTTAACACTATTTTCCAAACTAATTCTTGAGATGTTTGAGATAGAACCATTTTTAACTAAATTATCCATTTTAACGTTAACATTGAAATACCTAAAGGTTGAAGAAACCTATGGTTGAAAGCCATTATTGTAGTTTGAGCTATTGAGTTCCGGCGATTAGAAACAAAGAACGTGGCGGTGTTCATTTGCTGCTCAAAGGAAGTAAAAAGTATATTATAAAAATAACTGACCTTCAGCAATTAGCAAGATTATTCTTATAAACGGCTTAAACTGATTCACCAAAGGAATTCAATATCAAATAAAACGGTGGAATGGTGAAAGAGTCGCTTGGCGGTCAAGATTTCCGGGTGCTACTTTTCTTTTAAATTTATTCCTGTTTAATTGGGGAGTGAAATGGTCTGCAGATCGGCGGATTTTGCCAAAAATTTCGTTCGGATTGCGGATTTCAGCAATACTTCCAGCGGAGATGCGGATCCAATAAATCTGATGGATTCGGAATTTGATAAAAAAAACTTGCGCGGATTACGGATTCAAAGCATAATTCTAGCCGAACTGCTGATCTTTCAATGGCCGGGTCGACGGTTTTGGCACTGAAATTGCGCGGATCGGCGCAATAACCAGAGCAGCTGGGACAAAAAAGATTAAACATGCAGTAGAACTGTCTACTTTTTTTTCCTCTAATCTTAAATAACGCGAAAATCTGTAGCGAAAATAGGTTAGATAACCAGCCATGTAGAGAATAGACTATTTATATTCAGAAGCTTGGCTAATAAAAGTCGATGAAAAGTTTTCTTGCCCAAAACCAAACAATTCACTAAGTTCCGTTGACAAATAAACGATGGAGGATATCTGCAAGACAGGCTAATTCTTGTATCTTTTTCCTACATGCTCAACTCGTAACTGCTATGAAAGTTCCCTTAACGTGGAACATCGAGGATATCAATGCTGGCTTTACAGCATAGTACTGTTGTCGAAAGGTCAAAAAGACCATGCATGAGTTTTATCATTGCATGTATAGCATTACAATCAGGTCCAATCTTAAGCTGTTTCATACTTTGTTTTAACGCTTGATGTCTGACTCAGATTCAGCTACTTCAGTGGGAACAAAATATTACTTGTTCAGTACAGCACGTTTTTTAGTAAAACGAAAGCAAAATGTACTGAAACAGAGTTTCAGCTTCAGTTCTATTGGGTTTGCATCCAATCAAAAAAATTTCATTTTTTTCGGCTTTGCCTACTAAAGGAAGAACATGAAATAAACCAGTGATACAACAATTACACCAGCTCTTCAACACTAAAATGAAAAATTGTAAAACTTTACAATTAACTTTGACTTTCGTCACGCTTGCTTTGGTGTGGAGTGAGAGTGGTGCCGAAGGTGAGTTGGCTTTCTTTGAACTGTGTACCTTTTAAACACTTTATATTTACCAATGCGTACTATTTTATTTGTCTAGTTGAATTCTAGGTTTTTCTTTTTCAAAAGATGGTAGAAAAGTTGCTAAGGCAAAAAGTTATAAAAAGTGGCCATCAAAAGTGGGAAAAAGCCTTGGTGAAAGATCCGAGCTCCGTGACACCAGAAAAGGCCTTCAGTTCACAAAATTATATAAATACCTATTGTCATCACCTTTTTGTGAAAATGAAAAACGCTTCGATGATGTTTTTTTCACAGGCATCTTAGTTTTTTTTTTCAAAAGTATGAGCAACAGTCTAACAATTAGGCTGTCACACAGAATGGTTTTCTTTCACGTACAAACTCAAACTCATCTCATTCAGACTCCCCCTAGCCTACGTCACTTATCAAGGATGTATTAGGATGCTTTCCAAAAATCAAGTTCAAATGACAAGTATAACTGTCTGCTTTTTTTTGGAAACCGTTAATTCAAAATCAATCAATCATCATTTCGACACACACACGGTTCGGCTTGGCAATAGTGAATAAGGTTTACCTGAAACTACCTCGATTTTTCATCGAAATTTTTGATTCGATTTCACTGCCCTATTCTCACAGTAACTAAACGCCGTTCAGGCGTGAACTCGGGCTTCCTATGGCTGTATGGGTTCAACTAGGCAATGAAATTGGGGGTACAGTTTACATTCTGCTGGAGTGAAAAATAAAACTGCCAAATTGGAGAACACCGATTAACAAGGACATTTAATTTGTTGAAGCTGCTGAGTATTGGCTCAAGCTTAAGTTGCGCAGTTATTGCGAGAATTTTATGATATTATTCAAATCCATATTCTATGTTACGCTCGATCTCGAATTAGGCGACATTTTAATCTTAGAATTGCGCTACGCTTTTCACTATTTATTTATTCCCTGATGATACTGTAGATCGGCAAATGAGCTCAGAACATTCTTGTAAGAATTTTTAGTCATTTCTAATTTTTAGCAGTTATCGAATACTAACCCTTTCAAAAAATAAAAGATTCGAATTAGCACATCGCAATTCCCAAACTTTTTGCGAGCCGAATTTAGGAACTTGCGAATCGAAAATTATCTTTTCGCGAGTTGAAGTTTTTTGCCATTTTATATTTGTTTCAATTTTTGCATAAACAAGGAGGTATATAGCCGAAATATATACAAAATTTGAGACAAAGTTGTACGTGCTCATTTTAATGGTTTTCTTGACCTTTGGATCATGAAAGTTGTAAACAACTCCATGTAAGGAACTTGATCTCTCGTCAGAGTTATTTAACTAGATCGTTCTTTCGTCTTGAATTCTTTTAAAAAGACGACTAAATACCGATATAAACAGTTTTCTTAAATTCACGTAAATTTACCCAATTAAGTGTATGCAGCGATGCGAACATAATGTTGTCAGTTTTTAGATGTGTCGTCATTGAAGACAAAATGAAGCAATACGGCGGATATTAAATTGGCACTACAGTTCATTATAAATATAAAAAAAGGCAGTTAATTAAATTTGTAGATACTTGCCCTTCGGTTTGACGTGGCGCCCTCCTTGTTGCTCTCGATCTTTAATTAGCGAGTGACAACAGTATATCAGTATTCTTGCATTCATCTCAGTGTATCAAAGCTTTCCGCGTAAATATTCTTGGACAAGCATTGCCATGAGGTTAGTTTTTACCAACTCTATTTCTGCTCTTTTCACATTTAATACTCACATCACTTTCTGCCTTCTCAAACATCTCAATGAACAATGTATTATTGTGACTTGAAAAAACCCAAACATTTGCGAATATTACATGGGAAGCAGAAAACTCGAGATTGCGCAGATGCGCCGGAACTGACTTTTTGAAAAGTTCTGAGTTTTGAGGATGAACTGCATTTTAATACTGGGGCTCTTCCACAGAAAGTCCGAGCAATAATTGGGTATTCGTTCAATTCTGTGTTTCCACTGTTTTACTATAAAACGCCCTTTGAAATGACTTAACTTAATAAAACTTTGACCAAGAAAATGGCTGCACAAACACAGGAGAGTGTATAATTCCTCCCCTCTTACTTATTAAATATGAATCATTCTTTGCACAATTTCTCTCAGACATTGGAATTATTTCTCTTTGGTTATTCTGCCTAGTTCTCTATGATTCAAGTGTAGCACGAGTTTTTTTAACTTTAACAATAGCCAAAAGCTCTGGCTCAGATTGAACGGATCTTAAGACATTTTTGTTAACCCGACTGAGTGTTAAGAAAGTTTTCTCACAATGTTGCATGATTTTCCCGGTTAAAGTAGCTCTTTATTAAACTTGGGTCACCCTATAATGGGTGAGTTAAATTTTCAATAATTTCCTCATCTGAAATTAGCTTATATCGATTCTAGACTAATAGGTAATTTGCGCTTGACTTCACTATTTCCATTATGTGAGACAATCTTGCTTCTCGATCTCTTTAAATTCCATTCAAGTAGCCTTTTATTAAAATATCTTATTCATCATTTTTCATTCTCGCGGTATGAAGCATTAAATAAGGCCCACATCATTCTTTCTCGAATAGACAATTGTAAGCGCCCTGAAAAAAGTCCAAATCAGTCTCGCTGCATGTTTTAAGAGCAGCGTTTTGAGTGGCTCAAAAGGCCAATCCTCGCCTGTTGGTTGATCTCTGCAATTTCTTGCCTCGCTTTCTTTTGCTCTCTTCTCCTCTAACCGGAGGATTTTCATCCTCTCACCACTTTTGACACCACTACTGATGACGTGGCGCCAGCCGTTGCGATCAGTAGCAAGCGCCTCCCAGTTGCCCGTGTCAATGCCTGTAAGCTTTAGGTCACGCTTACAGACGTCCTTAAAACGCAATGCTGGGCGCCCTACTTGGCGACGTCCTGTGGCAAGCTAACCACACAGGAGATCCTTGGGTATGCGATCGTTCTCCATTCCACGCCCATGTCTGAGCCAGCGCAGTCGACGTTTGCAAAGCATGAGATGCATGCTAAAGGAGCCTGCTTACTCCAACACGGAGGCGTTGGTGACTTTGTTCTGTCATGTGATACCCATGATTCACCGCAAGCAGCGCAGATGGAAGCTTTCCAGGTGGTTCTCCTGTGAGGCGTATGTTGTCCTGGACTCGCTGCCGTATAAGGATGCACGCCTGAAACACCTTGAGTTTGGTGTTTAAGGTCAGCTGGCTGTTGTTGCATAGCCTTCTTCTCAGTCACGACAAGACGGCGGCAGCTTTGGCGATAGGCTTGTCGATCATTGTGTCGAGGGACAGATTACTGGTCACAGTGTTGCCAAGGTATATGAAATGGTCGGTGACAACAAATACCTCATTGTTGATGCTGATCGGTGGAATAGCCCGGACATTTTGGCCAACGACGTTAGTTTTTTTTTTTTTCTTTTTTCTTTTATTTATTTCTTAATGAAATTATAATTTTTCTTTTTCAACAAAAATTACAAACTTTCAGACTAAATAATTTTAACTAAATAGAGTTTTAAAGTTTCTCCTCTTTGAATCATATAGAGATTTATTGTGTATCTTAACACTAAGGTCTTCGATGATGTGCATATAATGTAAATATTTTTGCAGACTTTCGAAACTTGTTGGACGCCCCTCCATTTTGCTTTTGAATATATAGAGTTTTCACACTAGTACAATAAAGTTTATAGCATCCGTATTACATGTGTTTTTTGTGTAGCCTATTGTAACCATTTTACAGGATAAAGCGATGTTAGTCCCTGTTTTGTTAGTTATCCAGATGGAGAGGGCGTCCAATAGATGTTGGACTGTACTACAACACCAGAAGAGATGTTTAATTAATTCAGGTTCGTGTTGGCAACATGTATGCACACTTATCATCTCAAGGATACCCATCTTTTTTAGAAGTGTGTTTGTTGCTAATGTTTGATGTAAAATCTTGTATTTGAAACTCTGTAATTTTGTTTATGCTGTACAGCAAAAAGAGATATGATAACAAACGTTCCATTCAATATTAGCAACAGAGAGATCTTTGCACCATTTGTTCTGAGCTTTTACTGGTTCAGAAGCAACTGATTGTAGAATAGTATTAAATGAAAACTTGGTCGGTTTTAGTTTGTTAGCAATTCTTCTAATTTTAGGGATCACTTGTAAACTCGGCCCATGATTTTAGATCATCTGCCCCAAAAGGATTGTGAAGGGACATTGCAAAGTGCTTGGTCCACTTCTTATTTAAGAAACATACATACTCCCTAGGTCCGATAACGGAACTTTACAAATTTTTCCAAACAGCTTGGAAGTTTTTATTGCATATTTTTTTAACCAATGAAATTTTTAGGGCCTGATCGAAAGTACGGATATCTATCATTTTAAGACCGCCTTTTTTTAATTGTATTAATCATCGTTTTTCTTCCAACTTTATCCCGTTTCTTTTTCCAATGAAAGAGTAAAAAACAATTCAAATTGGTGGAAACAATTTTTGTCGGGGGAAGGTAGTGATGACAATAGATGAACTATTTTGGGTACTGCTAGCAACTTAATAACTTGTATTTTGCCGAAAATGCTCAGGTACCTCCAGCTCCAACAGTCTAAGAGCTTTCTAATTTCCTCCAACTTTTTATCATAGTTAAGGTGAAGATTATTACAAAAGGTGAGGCCTAGGACTTCAAATATTTCATCTTATATCCACTAAAGTTTTCTTTCGGGAAATAAAGTCTCTATTGATTTGCTTTTGTTGCCTATCCATATTGCCCTTGCTTTTTCAATGTTTACCTTAAGACCCAAGCACTATTGGAATATATCGAGTGTGTTTTGGCAATGAAGCAAAGTGTCCTCTGATCTATCTAGAGTAAAAAATCCCTACTAATGCGGAAAAAAGATGATTAATGGCCGTTATAAACTAATGCATTCATGATGTCTGTATAGAGTATTTTAACCTTTTCTTTCACGTTAGTTTTTTTGATGCTGATCGTTAAACCAAATTTCTTGCAAGCAAGGTAAACCTGTCGATCAGATGTTGAAGGCCTTCTTCAGTGTGCGAGATCAGGGCCACGTTATCGGCAAACAACATTTCTTTCTGGAGAACAGTCCGAACTTTTGACTTTGCTTCAGTATGGAGAGGCTGAGCAGCTTGCCATCGCTTCTTATGTGCAGATAGATCCCCTCCTTGGAGTGGTGGAATGCAAAGTTTAGCAGCGCAGAAAAGAAGATACCGAACAAGGTTGAGGCAAGGACACAACCCTGCTTTACTTCGCTCTCAGGATCCTAAAAAGCTCTGATGCTCACTTTCTAGCTCACTTTACCATGCATTTGTTCGTGAAAAGAGAAAACGAACCTTAGTAACTTTGGGGGGGAAGCCAATCTTTTTCAACAGCTGGAACAGACCACCCCTGCTCACGAGATCAAACGCCTTAGTAAGGATGATGAAGGCGATGATTAGCGGCAACTACTGCTCTCGACATTTGTCCTGTAGCTGCCGAACAGAGAAAATCATGTCGACTATAAAAAGCCCTGACTTGTAGCCACATTGAGATTCTAGAAGGTTGCAGTTGGCAAGGATTTGTTAGCGAGGTAGAACTACTCGGGCAAAGACGTTGCCTACGATGATCAGCAATGATATTCCCCGATAATTTTTGCAATCTCTACGGTCGCCTTTGTTTTTGTACAGCGTGACTATATATACATATCGAATATAAAACATCTTTCTTTTCTAAAACAGTATATCGACGTACTATAACACCTCTTGCTAGTCATTACGCAAAATAGTCATTTATTTGTGCCGAGCGCTGGTTCAATAAAATCACTGTACATTCATTAACGCCATTCCAAAATTCATAAGCGCGGACTACACTTTCAATAGCACGTTTAATATATGCATGAATATTCAATAGCATCACCGTGCAATCTGTAGCACTTTTGGGCATTTATGCGCACAGAATGTAACGTCAAAAACACGAACTGACAAACGTTTGTGTTAATGAACAGTCTATCGTTGAAAATAGACGTTCATTAGCACAATTACCATAACCTGTGACATTCATTTAAGAATTTTGTATTCATTGTTATTGATAGATTTTAGCCAAAAACTTAATTTTCCATTCTTTGGTCTGCCACTGAGAAATGCCAAACCGCAAAAAGTTTTTTTACATGTGATCCAGTAGAAATAATTTTTAAAGTGCAAGCACCATCATGTCCACTATTTGCCAAATTTTGCATATTCCACTGGAATAAAGTGCGTAGTTTTCGG
>JAOBRD020670680.1:0-14886 GCA_027575215.2 Hydrozoanthus sils
GGGGGGGGGGGCGGGGGCGCAATAAGCTTTTTATCATTAAAATGCTTTACCAACACTCTCAAAAAGGAGGGGGGGGGGGAGGGCCGGGGTAGGAAAAAAGAAATTTAACAACGACAAAGCCTTTCATCACAAGTCATTCTGAGTTTATTGGCATAACATTTTTGACAAATTCTTTTTGGCTCAAGTCTTTTCGAACGGCGCGACAACCTCAAAGAGAGAAACACCGATTCATTCAACAACAGACTGTATCAAGACTTCAAACAACATCCAGCAGGAAAAAAGTATATTTATATAGCACCTATAAATTAGCATGATCATTTCCATCTAAAATCACTGAAGAAGCATCTAAATGAGCCCAATACTTTTGTCTGGGTATTGCAAGAACTGGCTGAAGCACAAATCATGACTCCGGGCGTGGTCAAGCGTAAATATTTTCGATTCAAAGTTAAGGGAAGGCAGATTTAATTTTGAACTTTGGTAATTGGCTGCCTTCGACTCCGCAGAATTTCTAC
The DNA here is from genome assembly GCA_027575215.2 of Hydrozoanthus sils. Lineage (NCBI taxonomy): Eukaryota > Metazoa > Cnidaria > Anthozoa > Zoantharia > Hydrozoanthidae > Hydrozoanthus > Hydrozoanthus sils. The sequence goes on from JAOBRD020670680.1 coordinate 513, forward strand.
TCAAACTTGGGACGAATAAACTAAAAAACATGAAGAAAAAGAAAAAAAGTCAATCCATATTACAGTAACAATTGTTATAAAATATTATGTCAATTTCATAATGCCGTAATAATTTGTGAAACACTGCTCTCTTCGGTGGTCTGGGACTGGGACTGGACATCAGAAATAACGCTGACCGCAATTAAAGATTCTCTTGATTCTTTCCCAGTAATATTCCTTCCATCCGTTTTTCGTTCTTTCAAAATCTGACTCCGGTATTCCTGTTTGTGTGATTTTAAGTTCGGTCGAGTCGTCTTTTTGTGTCAGCAGTATTGTTACGGTGGAGAAATGACCTGGAAATGAATAACAAAATTTACCTCAAACAAACACCAAACTAACTATATTTATTTGTTTTATTGTTTTTGTTTTGTTTTATAACATTTTTGACTCAAGGAGTCACGGGTGAGCAGGAAATAGGACTCGAGGTCCCCTTCGAGGCCTACAACCCGGGACCTACGGTTTAACGTCCTTATCCGAGTAGACGTGAAGGTCTAACCGTTTGCAGATGTTAGGGCAAAGGCAGCACCATCTCCTCAGTTATTTTAATACCCTGAGTGAAGGTCCGGCACCGGGAATCGAACCCGAACCCCCCGCACGATAGACTGGCGCCTTAACAACTGGACTAACCAGGTGGCGGTTGGATCTTTTGAAGATCAAACAAATTGCTAGTTACTTCTAAAAATTAAAACATAGCATAGATGTAAAACTAAACTCAAATTTTTGCTTATCCAATAAATTAATGTCCAAAACAGCACTACACCAAACAATTTCAAGAAAAAAAAAAACAAGAAAAGAAAAGGAACGGATGTTTATGCAAAAATTTATTAATTAATTTCTAACTACCCTGCGTAGCGGCTGCTTTTTAGGGGAGAGACAAAGTGTCAATCAAGCGGGCCGCCATGTTGCCTTTTTTCGCTCGCGCGTTCAAGTCTTACAACAGCCCACTTGATTGACACTCTTACACTCGGATTCCCCTACAAAATAGGTACATAGTCATAGACTTCATGTAGCTACAGCAATAAAACAAGCCAGAAGTTTTGGATCGAGTCTGTCGATTCGGTTGAATAACACAAAAACACACAGCAAGGAATGATAACAGTATTGTCTCAGTCAAGGGCAAAAAAAGAATTATATTTCTGTTTAAGCTTTCTTTTAGCCGTCTTGTAGCGCTAACTGCAGTTGACACGAAGTCTTAGAATCGCACGTAATTGACTTACGCAATAACTCGGTTCCAGGTTCCCGTCCTATTGCTCGTGCTAATGTAGTTACTCTCAATGATCTTCTTACAAGCACCATGACAAAGTAGCTACAAAAACAGCCGCACCGCAGGCTAATTTCTAACGTAAACGCAAACCTGTACTTAATAATGCAAATGTTTTAAGAGCTAATGTAAAAAAGCAAGCAGTCCACTTCAAAGCTGAGAGCACATTGTTCCGGGGTGGGGAGGGGAAAAAATGACCAAGCCGTGAGGCTCTTGGAACTGTCTATCAAAAAAGATATATTTATGTTACAATACCTTCCGGCCAATCTTTAAACCTCCAATCCATTGCAATTTTCTCACCACGAACCTGCAAGCAATCATTATTGAAATAATTAGCAGAAGTTGAAACTTACAAATGGATTTTAAGGCCTTGTAAAACATAAAGGCAGACTTAACAGAAAGTTGTATGGTTGGTTGGAACGCTAATCTTGACTCTGCGCTGGGGTGCAATGTTGACAAATACATAAGGCTAACAGTGTTTACATTCTTGTTCTCATGAAAACTTTTAGCTGTAATTTCCCCAACGTTCAGACATTTCTGTTTTAAAAACATAAAATATGTTGTCAGAGCAGACTGCATCTTTATAAAGAATATTTAAAAACTATGCTCTGGGTTGACATCAAAGAGAAACAAAAGAAAGGGTAATTTTTCTAGCAACCCAAATTCAAGCGGAGTTAAATAAAAGTTTAATAATCAACTCCATCATCAAATGACAAAAAAATTAAAAGCATAAAAAACATAGTCGCATTGCTATGCTAACTTACCAGATCTGTATACTTTCCTACAACATTTCCGCCAAACAAGACAAAACTTCCCCCTCTGGTAGCATCGCTAGTGACAAGACCTTGGGTGAAGGCCTGAAGAAACTAAAACAAACAACAATAACCAATGTAAACAAAAACAAAAAAAACAAACAAAATGACGTGATAAAAAACTTGATTTGTAAATGCAATTTACCTGCAAGTGCTCATTCCATCAAAATAAAACATAATGTACAGATCAAAAAGTTCTGAGTTACATAGATTATCTGATATACTGTAGGTACAGTAAAGCCCAGTCCATACAACAGGAAACAGTTCAGCTCATTGCTTTGTGACTCGAGGAACTCAGCCAGTTCTTCTTGCGTGCGGCAAAATTGTTATGAGAATTTCGTCCCACAAGTCTGTGATGCAATTATTAAACATGACAGATACTAGAGACCTTTGGATTTAGCAACATGTGCAGTACATGATGAATCAGAAGTTGCAAAATCTAAAAATCTAAGTTCTTATTTTGCCTCACTGCCTCTCGCAATCACCTGTTTCCTCTTGGTGTGCTGGGCTTAAACAAAACAACTTCCAACTTTAATAATTAAAAACCCATGTAAAAAACAAGTGGTAGCCAACACTTACTTGTTCTTCTGTGAGATACGAGTACAAGTCTTCAGCAGATGCCAAAAACTCCTCAGTTGATACAAACTTTTTGGTAAAAATGCGGCAGCCAAGTTGATTTTCTTCTTAAAATATAAGAAGTGTTGATGTTAAATGGAAGAAAACTTCAAAAACTTGCTCAAAAATCAATATACACTGTCTTGTAATTAATGTGAACATACCATTTTTGTCCTTTTTCTTGTCAGTTGAATCTGTAATTTTCTGAAACTCCTGTGCAATCATCATAAGATAAAAATAGTGAGTTTTAAATGAAGGGCTGGGGTTTGTAGGATATTGGAATAGGAGGGGTTCAGTTCTGCTCCATTATAAAACCCAAGATGATGGCAATGCCATACCCTCTAATTTTCTGTGCTAAAAAAATCCAGCAGCCTGCAAGCAGGCTTCATCTGGTTGTTCGACAAGTAGCACCTTGTAGTTTACGCACAAACTAACTCTTTTCTTAAGTATGGAGATCATTGATTTTGATGATGCAGACTCAGACTGACAGTGATACTAACTCAGCCTTTTGTACAATGAAGATGACCTTTAAAGAGCAGCTGTCTAGAGATATGGAATTTGTACACTCCATTTGATTGGAATTCTTATTTCTAGTTTGGAATCAACTAAAAATGAACAGTTGCATAATGATAAATTACATAACTGCAAGTCAAACATTAATTTCATTTTTTGTAAGCTTTTCTTAGCTCCTCAAAAGGCTTCCAAGCAAACCAATTCAGTCCAGGGAATGAAGAAATGTGCTTATTAGAGAGTCCAGTTTTACAATTTCCCAGGTGTGAAAAGCCCCCAGACCCCCCTAAGAGTTTGTGCTATCCACCAGCTAAACTTCCAAATGCTAATAAATACCCTGAAGACAGTCATACTCCAATAAAGGTAGAGGTCTTATACCTAAACAAGGAGAGAAAGTAAATGATGACAACACAAAATGGGCCTTGATCAACTTGTTACTCTAGCTAGCAGAAGTTCTTACCAAGTGGGGCAAATTTCCCAAACAACAATGTATTTTACCTTGCTTAAAAAAAAAACAGTAGGGGAACTGTTTAAGAACCACCTTGCCCTCAATTAGTTAGACAGCCGGACTCAATTACATTCGGTAGTCTGACTCGATTAGTTAGACATTTGGACTCGATTAGTTTGGCAGCCTGACTCAATTAGTTTATGAACTACTTTCAGACTGCCAGTATCATTTATTCTTTCTTGTCTTGACTCATTATAATGCATAATATTATTATGTTGTATACAATCTTGAAGGTACAAATAAACTAACCTGGTTTTCAGGTTACAAATAACCTGGTATTAAGTTTTGGACTATGAACTACCAGTAAGGGTTTTTATCTTCATTGTTTTAATCTACAGTAGAACTTTACTCAAGGTGCTACCTACCTTCTTTGTTATTGTCGGTGATATTCTGGAGTTTTGTTGGTTCTTGGTCGGAAGTAGGAGTCCCTGGCTAAACTCTGTAAATCATCATCAACAAAGATAATATTTTTAAATATACTGAACTTCATTACTTAGTAATACTGAAAATTCATAAAGTGAAAACAATGTTTGGACCATATTATCACGGGTTTCTGCCAAGTCAGCTTGGACCATGCAAGTACTGTACATATCAAATTTACATGTGGTAGCTGACCTGGCTTGTCCTGTAAAACCTGGTCCTACATGTATGATAATACTGTTGAGTTACACTACTTACCACTTCGAAGATCTTTGATGTATTGACTTAATTTTTCTCTGATTATTTGGGCACCATAAGTTCTCACAACCTCTTTGAGTTTATATGCCTCATCTGAACTACTTTTTGCTGTAACAAGCACCTACATGTAAAATGAAAGAACCGATTGAAAATATTTTACAAGAATCTATAAGCCAACGCAGTTTCTCAACTCTAGGCATGGAAAGATCCATTGTCCTTTTGTTAGGTACATCTACATATTAGTTTATTAAATGTACAAAACTTGACAAAAGGATTTGAAAAAAATCAAGTGCATTCTATCACAGAAAAAAAGTAAATATGTAGAAGTTCCTTTTGATTAGTTTACTAGCTGAATAATCAAAAGAAAGTTTCCTCTACAAGGTTCAGATAGATATTTAAATACTTCCCCCCTCTTTAAAGATCAAATAATCATTAATATTTTTTAATTAAACCTTTTTTGTTCATTATCTTTGAGACTTAAAACTGCATATTATACTAATACAATTTAACTCTTGTAAGCAATGCAACTGTTATGCAAGATTTAATGTGGCTTTTGATTTGTACAATGACTTGCTGTATTTTCAGAAAAAAATCAACTTTAATGCCTTGCTCAAGATTGAGGTGCCTTGTTTAACGAGGACAGAGGGATATAAACATGTTGATGAACTTAATTTTACGAAAGATTTTGTATTGCTCTTAAAAAAAAAGAGATTTAAGTTGATTAAATGTGGTCTCAACAGCTGTTCTTATCTGTACAGGGGCCTACAAAGGGTTTTTGGGGACAGGCGACACGGTCTCAAATCGAGGTGACAGACAATTGTCAAAGCACCAAAGAGCGACAGAAATTATCAGGAAAAGTGCGACAATTTGAGACAGTGAAAAAGGACATCAGAGATCAACTATGTATCAAAACATCCAGGAATCTAAGAGTACTGTACATGTAATCAGTTTCTCACAACATGTATTTTGTCTGAGCTTAAAGTTTTAGAACACGCTAAAGAGACAGACATTTGTTCATCTATTTACTTGATTATTTTTGGCAACGATTTAAAAACTGGAGCTGTAAAGAAATTAGCAAAGCAAATAATTGCTTAAAAATTTAAAATCATGACAGTGACATTTTGTTCTTGAAAACAAAAATGTGACAGCAACATTTTACACTTGAAAAATATGTGACAAAAAGTTCAAAAAATGTGAGCCAAGCAATAATTATCTGGGCACCCCTTTGTAGGCCCCTGTACATTGATCAGCACATAAACAACAACTTACATCCACTTCACTTGGCTCATGCTCTTCACTTAAATTAGGAATTTCAACTTTTCCTTTTAACACATTTTCACTTCCTGATAATGAACCTAAAACACAAAATAATTTATTTTTTTTTCAAAAACCTCAATCATTTCACTGAAAATGTTTTAAATAAAAAAACTACTCAACCTGACATCACAAATACGAATGATGATTCTGATTGGGTTTACCCCCTTTCAGGAACATACTGAGGAAGTTGCCGATGTATAGATCTAAATTCTCCTTGCATACAGTAGTAGTAAAAAGAAATGCAAATGAAATTCGTGAAGTTTCGTTCTTTGTATTTATAAGAAATTTCGTCGAAATTTTGCAGCTCTTTCGGCGAAGTTTTAACACCTCGCATTTTGCTCATTAGCAAAATGATTGCTTTACAAAATTTCGCCAAAATTTCGTCGAAGTTTTGGTGAATTTTTTCCAAATTTCGCCAAATCTCAATCTATTGTTCAACCGTAATTTTTGCAAAGTTCTCACAAGTGACAAACTACATTCTTAACAATAACTAAACATTTACTCTGGTGACTTGTAGTGTTTATGAGTTTGTTTTGATGAAAGACAAAGGAATAAGTTAGTCGGTTTTAGTTTTAGGAGTAATATAGTAACTGATTTCATTATAAATTAGAAGCGTCATTTTAACATTTAAGATAAATGCGTCATGACGCGAGGGCAGAGAATTTTGTTGCATTAATGAAAAATTATAGCGCTTGCATTTAGGCAAAGATACCTGCTTTGTGTCATACAGTAAAAACAAATAAGCACTTTAATAAAACAACAAGTCTCAGCAAGTTTTCCAAATTGTAAGAACAACTTAAAAACAAGCACAGGTTTAGGATTAGTAATTACTAACTAGTCTACGATAGTTTTATGTTAGAAAACTGATTGAAACTCGTATAACTTTAAACATAAGAAAAGATTCACTGCAAGAACTGCTTAACAAGAAATGAAGGAAGCTCTTCTCAAAATTTAGTCGAAGGTTGCACGTGTGGCGTGGCTCGGGGGCTTCATTTCACTTCAAATACCTTATTTTCATATATTATTTTCAGAAGCTTCGCGAAATTCTACTGGTTCAACACTTTTTTATAAGATCTTAGGAATGAAAGTCTGGCATAATTACTGCAACTTATAACCGAAAAAAAACCTTTTTTCAAATTGAAAGCTATCTATGCACATTGTGCTTCGATTCGAAATGAATTTACACGCGCTTTAATCCGTGTTTCTTTTTAAAGAACTTGTATACATATTCTCTATCTATATGTAGCAAATAATCCAGAAAAAGGTTCTTTAAAGCGCGTTGTTTTGAACTTGAATTTGCAGTATCACAGCAGTGTTGAACTAAAGAAGCCCGCATTTTGCAGATAAGAATACTAATGTATTCAAGACTCGTAAATTTTATAACAGAAATGTTAGATATTTACATGACGATGGTTAGACCAAAGTGTGACCAGTTGCAAAAGACATGCGCTTGAATTTCAAACTTGCTTAGTTTTATAAAACAGTCAGCTGTTGACGTTTTCGCAACTTGCTCCCTTATTAAGAAATCTCAAGAAACTCAAGTACGGGATGAGAACGTCTTTGAACCTGAAGATTTTAATGCGTATGGTGTAAAAGCAGATTCTGGTCCCCCTGACCCCTTTGGACTTCCCTCCCCCCCTCCCCCAAATAAAAAACATAATTCACAATTGAGTTTTGATCATAACGGCATTGAAATGTATTTATGGTCATTCGAGGATTGAATTCCGTAAGTATGAATCTAAATACCTTTGAACGTGGCAGAATATGACAAACTCGTTATTGCATCTATTGTTCTGAGGTGTGCAGCTACAAGATTGAGTAACAAATCTGTATATTCTCTATTTTATTTTTTTCATCATTGCTTTGAACGGATAGGTTTCTGTTCAACATGGTGAAATCCTAAGTTAAATGGAAATCAAAGTGATGAACATTTTGCTAACCTTTTAACAAATCCCCAAAGTTTTTCCGAGCCGACCAACAAAAAATTAATAGTTCTTTTGTGCTGAACACAGATAAAAGAACTTCAAATAAAGTACAAGATAAAACCAGTTGCCTAAAAAGAGTAAACAATCTAACGCGAGGTTGCTAGTTTCATTTCATAATCTTAATTAGTTTAGCTACCATATTTCGAGTATCGAAACTTTTGGTGCGATGGGACCAAATCTGCAATGGGAATACCAAATCCGTTAGCCAGTTCGGTCCAGGGGACCAAATCCGCTGAGACATGTACTGGTTTTCTGGTTACTTTAAAGTTTTGTAGAGAGAGTCATTGCAGTCCCCAACGTGTATTACCTTACTCTAAAAAGCTTACTACCATTGAAGACAGAAAACGGTTTAAAAATCCAAATTGTTTTTAATTTTGGATCATACTACACGAATAAAGTCCTTCCGCGTCCTTCTCACTTCAAAAGAGCAAAACCCGAACTGAAAGGAAACTAGTGACTTTTTCCAAGTATCTTTACGTGTAAGTACTGTATCTACAAAACGCTTGTGTATTTCTAACTAAACAAACAAGAACAGATAAATCGCGTTTTTCTCCTCCAATTTTTTTTTGTTTTGAGCTCTTCAGAAACTGACTTCAGCTTTGCATTAGATTTTCATGCTAATTTATGAGGCAAAAAGAAATGATTATGCAAAAATTTCACAGTGCCAGTGGTTGCAGCAAAGTGTGATTATTGTTTGTTGGATATGAAACATGCGTTTGAGTACCGAATTTGCCTTTATAAAGTAGATATGAAGGAGTCATAGTTATCTAGAAGCATGGAAATTTTAAGCATCAGAAAGATCATAGTTCAAGCACTGTTAAGCAACTTGGAACCTGAAGAACTGAAGTTGATGCAATGTGATATAAAAAAAGAGCAATCGGGCAGCGACTAGAGGTACATATGATAAACAGTGTAATGTGAGTCAATACGTTAAGCTACAGATATCAAGGAATAATCAGTGTAAAGAAATAGATGTCATGATACGAAGCAATGGTTATTTCAGTTGCATATATTGTTGGTCACTTATCAATTACTAGAGCTATATTCAGTACATATCTGTCGCTTCGTTGAGCTCCTCCAATTTTTTCGACACTCGTACGAAACACCATAAAATCGGACTTGACATGAACATGAAATTCCTCTTAAAAATTATAAAAACATTAATGGGCTTCAAGCCATACAACTAGCACAGACTGGGAAGATCTAAGAATTAAGAATCTTTCGAGGAAACCATGCAATGCTGTTAAAATGAGTATATAACAAAATCAAACAGAATTGTTTTGGAAAAACTGTTGAAAACTATATACACTCTAACGTGAAAGAGCACAAAGCTCCTTGTAACTATTGTTGCTTTTTATCTGCCTATAGAATATCATACAGTAAATTTCAGTCTGTGATACAACAATTCATAGAAGAACTTTGGGCTAGCTTAGGTAAATTGAGAACACTTAATATAAACTTACAAAGATGCTTTCGTTGAGATTTCACTGCCCGAAAATTCATTGAAATTTCCTCAAAAACTTGGCACATTTCTCTATTGTTCTCTTCCGAAATCTCAGCAAAATATCCCTGGCTGTATAACTATTGTTTAGCAATTTTTTTTGCAGGAAATTCGTTGTCCAAAATTTCTGCAAAATGTCACCAAAATTTTGCGTATTTCGACGAAATTTTGCGAATTTCACTCGCATTTCTTTTTACCACTACTGTAACTCAAAAAAATATGACATTTGAAAAGCAATTTCTCCCAAAGTTGTAACACAAAAAGTAATAAGACTATTGAACAGTACTGTTAGGTAATCTTGTTTGCATCAACACAGAATCCTCTAAATGTACAGCAGGGTTAAAACCTGTAGGTAAAAAATAATAATCCCATGCTCCATGACCACGGAATGTAGGTCGATGGGACGGGACAATGCCCAGGTCAATCCTGCAGATTGGCATTACATTTTTACCTCTGGACAGTACTGTTGTATCTACTCATAATGACAATCACCATTCATTAAATGTTACATAAAAATTGAATATCCATTTAGGACAATGTACTGTATATGGCTTCAAAATTATTTCTTCATTTTGCTCAGGTTTTTTTCACTATTATTTGACATATAATATTAGACAATAAAATTATGCATTTCCTGTGTCTAGTATGTACTTTTTTATAAACATTCAGAAAAATAATATAAATGCTAGGCAAATTGATTTAACTTTACTTCAAAGTCATATGTACGTAAACCGTTGATGACATGTGACATTCAATTTTTTTTATCAATTTTCCAAATAGCCCCGCTTTTTAAAAAAAAGTACACAGTCAGACAGATGATTGTACAGAAAATGCATTTATTGCTTTAAAAATAACCAACAAACAAAGCAATCATATGAAAAACTAAAGAGATGAAAAGTTACTTATTCTCAGAATCAAAACTATGTACACTCTTACAGACCTGGTTTTCTCATGCTCTTAACCAATCAATGCATAAAGATTCACTGGTCAGGAGGTGTTATTTCAATAAAAGAACTTTTAGTGCCTAATATATGTACGAGTTTATGCTCAATCCAGTAACTATGTACCATCAAACTGAATTTACATAACAAAATTCAGGTATCAAAAGTACCACATGCAATTATTATAAGATACAGTATATTTATAGAAAAAAAAACATTGCAGCAATTTTATATTACCTGACCATTCCAGCTTGATAGCCCACTCATAGAAGAAGATCAACTTTCCTTTTCGATTACTAGTTAGAGATAAAAACATTAATTAAAACAAACATGTACAAAATATAGATTTAATTAAGTTTGGCAAATTGATTCAAGAAACTCACTTTGCAGTGGCTTCACCCTCAATGCTGCTAACATCTGTTATCTTTATGGTTGCTGAGGACAAAATGAAGAAAAAAGTCAGCATCACTTTGTACTTTATATCAAGGCAAGGTATCAGAATGAGTTCAGGTACCAAGGCAAGAAACTTTCTTCTCAATTCTTTCATCCATGGATGAGTGCAATGTATAATTTTTATCTTGCTTGTCCAAACCACAAATTAAACTACTTGCCCAAAAAATCTGGAAGAAAGATTCATTTTATATGATATCCAAAGTAAGAAAACAAAGTTTATTTAAATTTTTTTTGTAGTGTGGTTGTCCAATTGGACAAGCTGGATCATATCTTTCCCCTGGGGTGGATACTCCCTATATTGGGATGATAGGTACAACCATCAAATTTTTTAGGGGTTAAAATTGCCAGTCCTGTATTTTTAGGGGTTGTAAAAAGAAATCTGGTGTTAAACCAAGAGCCTGGTATTTTTAGGGTTTAAAAACATCAAGCTGTTGGACTGCTTGCAGTCCTGTGTTTTAGCAAACATAAGTACTGATAAGAAGTTTTAAAAGAAGTCCTTTGGCGACCATTCTATTATGTGCATGCCTTTATTCACTGTATATCACGTTCACCACAACATGAGGTGACTATGCGCTAACCCACTACAGTAGCTACCCAGGGAAAAATTTCAGCTTTCAATTGGTATTTTTAGGGTAATTTTAAAACCAAGAGGTATTTTTTAGGGTAGAAAATTTTTATCTCTTGGTATTTTTTTTAGGGTATTTTGGGGATCTTCTGACGGTCATCCCTATCCTTTTGATGCCTGGGCATCCCCCCGGGATTTTTCCTAGTCGGAATGGAAAAGCCACCTGTCTTGACATTTGGACAGCCTAAGTTTCCTGCCCTGAGTACATTTTTAGTTTTCTTTAATTTAACCTTATAAAAGTTAACAAATTTTCTGAAACCTTAATAATTTCTCTCAGTGTTAAATTTCTTAATAAATAAAAAAACTGGTTTGCCTTACAGGTCTGTGTTTTAGAGACAAGCATTCCAGACAATGAACTTTATCTAAAATTACAGTATGAGAAAAAGCAAGATAACGATTTTGGTTTTGTCTACAACTTTGTAAATAAGACTAATTAATTTCCTCTATGGCTCTTTATTGAAAAAAATATTAATCAATTTGTCAGTGAAGTGTCAAAATGTACTGTACAGTTTAATATTAATAGTGATCATGTAAATGTATAATGTATCAACCAAGGTAGTCTGTTTTGTTTACTGTTTGTTTATCAGGTTGTTTTACATTGTAGGAATATGGATATCAATGGAATTGACTTTTAAATCTTGTAATACTTGCCCTCTTTATCTGAGACTGTTTCGAGTAACATACATATTTTACCTGTCTAAAAGTAACGGCTACCCGAAAGTAGTGGCCCCTTTTGCCGGCAAAGGGCCGGCCATTAGATTCAGAATAACTTCAGTAATAGTATTTGTACAATACAGTTATTTATTTTGGTCTAAATTTCCACTCTTTATGGGCCTTATTTGGGACTGTATTATTATATTTAATTTCTGTGTTTTGGAAACCAAGCATCTCCATTGAAGATTTTCAAACTGTCAATATTTTCTTCTTGCCTTGGACACAATGCTCAGTATTTACATTTTGTTGATCCTTGTTCTTGCCAAGAAGCATCACCCATCCAAGAAAAAAGGTTATTTCATTCTTTTTTTTACTAAACAAATATAACTGTTTATTATACAAATTTGTATTTAAAATCTTTCCACCCTATACTATTATTCTGCCCTATACTTTTATTAATTTTGAAAAGACTTTTCCATCCTGTATCATTATTACATTCTACACCATTAATTAATATTACAGAGAAGTTTCAGAGTGGGTCATGGGTTGAAATAAACAAGGGGGAGTCTTTAGAAGAGAAAGGGGTATTGCAGATACTGCTTTGAGTCCTCTTCATTTATGTAACTTCAGTCTCTGATCCTTTCAGTTCCGGTCCAACAAGAGCCAATACTTTTCATGAAAGGAGTTTGGTAGAACAGTTAGCTAACTTTCAAGGTACCAAATATCTTATGAAAATGTATGTGTTGTGTAATGAGAAGTTAAGAGCTCTGTTATATTTGACTGTAGCTGAAAGGGTACCGGTTAATGCTATATAAAACGTTAAACAAGCATCAAACACTGTGATTAAATTGACACTTGCTAAGCTATACTGTCAATATATTGGTACGTACGCCTATTCTTATTCTTACCGTACAAAAATCATCTGCATTTAATAGCGTACTAGTGCAAGATGATCCTATTGTTTTAAACTTTGTTCACAGCTTCAAGACTCTAAGTCTTAAAGTTCTACACTTTTGGATCTCAATGGGCTAACAACCATAACATATATATAATCACCCATAAGCTTCTCAAAGTATTGGCATGCAATTAGTTCATGCACTTACCTCTTTCGTTTTCGATCTTCAGATCTTCAAATAGAGCTCTTAGTTTATCTTTTGACCATGGACCAGCGTTTTTTTCGGTCCTACAAACATAGGCGAGAAGATACAATAACATTGCTGCCTCTTATAAAATTTAAACCATAATTTGACACAATACACGTGTTTCAGTCAATTGTAAAATTATTTTAAAACAAATTCGGTATAAAAAAAGTTTCGAGTCTTACCAATGCCAATTGTTGACATTTTTTGCATCAGCTCTTTCTTCGACGATCCATCTAGGATCTCCTTCTCCCCACTTGGCCATAATTTGAGGAAAATAATTTAAAAAAAATTCCTTTTAAGCCGGTCGGATCCAGAAAATGTCAGCAAACTCTTTTTTTTTCGTAGAGCATCAAGGGTAATCCAGCTAATGCGTGGTTACTCAGTTTCAAAATGGCGGACGATAAGTCGAAGAACGTCAATGGTGAAGGAATTTGTAATGGAAATGAAAAATATGAAGCACAGGATAGCGAGATTTTTGAAGAGAATAGTGGCATAGAAGAACAGGAAGGTATTAGTTATTCTAAAAGTAGAGTAACAACTTGTAAAAACAGCGAATGAAATTGTTTAAAAAAGTGACTGTTTATTTTGTGTTTTCGTCAAGGGAGCAATTATAGGTTAACTGGAATTTGTGGACTTGAACATAATCTAACAATCTACAGTTCTCAGCAGAACCTTAAAGATAAGGAGGGAACAAAATGTATTGTGTATTTATGCCTTTGAAATGAGTTATTCGAGAAATAGCTCGGTGCACTTTTTTGTAGAGTTATTTTGAAAACATGGCTGCTTTGATTGTATTGCATGTAACGTGTATTTAAAATTTTCATGATTTTATTATTATTTAATTTAATTTTATTTTTTTTACCCTTTGATTTTAGTAATGTCTTAGTTACTGTATGTATTGAGAAGAATTGTTGTTTTGTTGTGAAGTATATAATTATATTATTCAGTGCATTTTTGAAGCCTACAAGTTTCTGTTACTGTAGGTCAAGTGTATAATTTATTGATTTCATTCATGGAATATGACATCATGTTGTTCCATAAGCAGAACGACACGATTTGTTTTGTGTTGTTAAGGTTTATTGAATTTTTCTCAGCCTTGTAAGTAGTACTTACACTGTGAACTCATGATCTAGCACATTGTGAAACTGCAAGAAGTACAGTTCTACAGTGCTTGATTGACTAGTTTCCATGTCCATAACTACTTAAAGACTAAATTTTTAAATATTTGCAAGTTAAACAAATATATTTATTTGTATATTCATATCATTTTAAAACAGGGTGTGGTTTTATTTTAAAAACCATAAACAGGTTGTAGAAATTTATTAACTACCAT
>JAOBRD020670789.1:0-14885 GCA_027575215.2 Hydrozoanthus sils
TGTGAGGCTGTGAGGCTCTAAGGCTTGTGAGGTTGTGAGGCTGTGGGGTTGTGAGGCTGTGAGGCTGTGAGGCTTGTGAGGTTGTGAGGCTGCGGGGTGTGAGGCTCTGAGGCTTGTGAGTTTGTGAGGGTGTGGGGTTGTGAGGCCGTATCAGTACATTACACATATGGTTGGCGCGCTGATGCAGACAAAAACACATGTTTTCAAAGAAATACAACTTGTTGCTCAAAATATAAGACTTGCTCAAAATATATAACCCAAGAAAACCCAAAAAAATTAAGTGAAAATCTCAGGCTTCCTGGAAGTTCTTGGTTTTTTTTCCTTTTTAACCATAAAATAAAGCAAGGGCAAGCCTGTAAGTTACAAATGCTGAAAGTAATAAAGAAATCAATCTTTGGAAAGATTCTTCCTCAGATATACATGTATTTGGGTCTTCAAATGGGGAAAGGGGGTGTGCTCAGTGTTCCTGCTTTCCATTGTTTTGTGGCCGCCAATATTCTGCTCCGCAACCAAGCCTGTACGCGGTTGCCCTGGGAACTATAACATTTATGGGTCCGGATAGGACCCCAGACAGATCTGTTTTTTGCAACACAATATTTTTTGGCTAACATAACACATCCCTCTTCGAAATTTTTTTAAACACAAACTAAGACAACAACAATTGAGGTCACGCTATTACTCCTAAATCTTATGTTTAAAGATAGATATAATCCGAATCTCTGGTTGACTTGATTTGGCGTCTAGATCTTGCCACCGTTGGTTGGGAGCCTTCTTTGCTTGCTACTGGTGTGTGATCCTGAGGCACAGCCTTTGCGTTATCTTCAGTAGTTGGCATCGGTGGTAGAAATTCAGGGTCTGGTTCTGCTCTCAGAGTATCATAACAACGTGTATGAGCCGCTGAACTGCATGTCTCCGGAAATGCTGTGGCTGCCGGTTGACTAGAAGGTTCCAATTCATGAGGTCGTTGCTGTGTGATGACTGCGCTGCGTGGTTTGATGTCATGTACATTTCTCCTTGGCCTTCTGTTGTTTTCATCGTTGATTTTCCAATACGAGTCAGGCGTTTGGTCTTTTGCTTCGATACACCCTGGTTTCCATTCATCTGAACCATCATCAGTAAAACAGATGGGTTGGTTCGGTATGTAGTTCATTTTTTTCCGTTTCAACGGCTTCAAATGTGCTGAGCGCTTGTTGCTGAGGCCAATCTTCTGCTGATCTGTCAACGGAGCTGGCCTTATGCTCATGCTAAGGCGAGTGTGTCAAGATATGTTGTGATACTCTTTGTAATATCTACGTCGCTACTGCTTTTCTTTAAAACCTTCTTTATGGTGGCAATGGCTCTCTCTGCTCTACCATTGCTCTGGTGATAGTGTGGACTTTAAGTCATATGGCCGATGTCGAGCTGCTCACAAAATTGTCTCAAGCTTTCAGAATTGAAGCAGGGGCCGTTGTCCGATATGATTCTTTCCGGCAGCCCGAACTTTCTGAAAGTAATATTAAGAATCTTGGTCACTGCATGACTTGTTTCATCACGTAGGTCATCGTAGGTAATGAAGCCGGAGAAGTAATCTACCGTAATGTGGGCATGTTTGCCTTTGAAGATAAGCTAAGTCCGTTCCCAGGAGTTCCATCGGACGTGAAGCTGTGAGCTGTCTTTACGGGTTTGCTGGCTTCTTGTTGCCATGGCGTTGACAAGGTTCGCACTTCTGGACCATTTCTGTAACATCATCTTGAAGTTTTGGCCAGTAAACCGATCGTCGGGCACGCTGAAGAGTGGAGGTTAGACCTTGATATGCATCGAGTGTTCCAGCTCGCATACTAGTTGGTACTACTATTCTGTTGCCTTTCATTATAAGGCCGTCCAGAATTGTCAGCTCATCGCGAGAACACCAATATGGGTGCAGTCAGTGTGGCAAATCTTGCATGCTTTCAGGCCAACCAGTGACAATGAAATCTGACAGCTCTGCTGGAGGATGATCAACTTTTGTCTCTTCTTGTAGGGAAGCTAGACGAGTTGGTTCCACCTTTAGTACTTGTGCGATGCTTATGTCTAGTCCAGGAACTGCTTTGGTGGCTTCTTTGCGCTCTACTAAATGAGACAATGTGTCAGCAAGTAACACGCTCTTGGATCCAACATATTTCACTTGTAGGTTATAAGTCGAAAGTTGCAGCGGCACTCTTTATAATCTTGTTGGCGCCAAACTGATCGGCTTCTGGAATGTTGCCTCCAAGGGCTTGTGATCAGTATGCACAAGAATATTGCGACCGAAAGTGTCGGTATGCAGTTTCTCGCACGCAAAGAGTACGGCGAGTAGTTCCCGTTCTTACTGGAATTGTTTTGCTCAGCAGCTTGCTATCTTGGATTAAAACTGCCCCAAGGCCCTTCTGTGATGCGTTAGTTTCAGTGATCGCTGGCTTGGAGGGGTCATAGTGAATAAGTTGAACCGCATTAGCAAGTTCTTTAGCCATGTCACTGGTCCAAAGAAATTGGGTGTCTTGTTTAAGTAGGCTGTGCATAAGATGAGTTTTCTTTGCCAAATTAGGAACAAAGGTCGATAGAAAATTAACTAATCCCAGTAAACTTTGTAGTTCTTGCTTGTCTGAGGGAGGTGAAAGAGATGTAATGCTCTTGACTTTCTTGGGACATGGTAGTACACCTTGTGGGGTTACGACTCGGCCGAAGTACTCTATCTCTCTTTTCTTGATGACGCAATTGTCAGGGTTAAACTTCAGTCCGGCTTGTTGTGCTCTTTCGACAGTTTCCAACAGGTGGATATCATGACGCTCTTCAGACGACCCTTGTACCTTGACGTCGTCTGCACATGGAAATGTGCCAGGAATACCTGACAGAATGCGATCCATTTGATCGCAGAAAGATCTCTGAAGATACCGACAGCCCGAATGGCAGACGCAGAAAGCAGTACTTTTTAAACAGTGTGTTGAATGCAGTGAGTAGTTGACTTTGTTTGTCAAGCTGCCACTCTTGGCATCGAGTGTGGAGAAGTAATTTTCGTTCGTGAAGCTGTGTTGTGCACCTTCCCAAGAAGCAGTGTAATGCACACTGCGAATGAGGTACTTGTTGATGTTTCTTGGGTCAAGACACAGACGGAGAGTCTATTCTTCTTCTTGAAAAATTACTAGGTTGTGTACCCAATCTGTTGTTTCTGGGCACGGTCGAATGCTTCCTTCTCTTTCCATTTTGTCTAGTTCTTTCTTAAGATCTGACATGATACCTTGAGGCACTGCTCGGGGTGGGAGCTGGGTTGGTTTGGCGTTGGGTGAAACTTTGAGGTTAACTCCGCCTTTGAATCGACCTACTTGCCCATCAAAATTTTCAGGAAAGATCTGTTTTAGGTCTTCAAGAGGGCCTCCCGTCTTCTTCCCAAGTGGCAGGTGCTTGTTCCATTTCTTCTTAAGTTGGCTATAGTTGGTTTCTGACTCACTTGTGATGTGAACAGCCTCCATCTCATTTGCTTCCATGGATATGCTGTGTGCATCTGAGCAAGGGTCATCTGAAGAGCCTCATGATATCTACCTGATAGTGCATATCGCACCTGCAAACTTGAATTTTTAACAAAAACCGAGGCTGAGAACAAAAGCACACTTACGTTTTGTAACGTAAAATCTTGTGTTTGCAGTAGCGGCATTGCAACTAACGTTGATGTCTACAGTTCCACAAGTTTGGAGGTCTGTCCCACACATGCCTCTGATGATAGCATGGCTAGGCTGTAAAATATTCATAGACAATCCTAGCTGCGATAGCATTGAGACTGGGATACAGGAAACCATCGCACCCTTGTCAACTTTGCCTTTGATTGAAAGTGTTGTGCCATTTTTCTCTTTAGGGTTGAACGTGACAGGCGCAAAGATTTCGCGGGCCTCGATACTTCTGACTGCATCAACTGTTACTGGGCTAAGATTAAAGTTATCTTCGTAATCACTATTGCTGCTCTGGTTAGACATCACTTCCACCACATGTTGGCTCTTTAACTTTCTTTCTTTTTGAAGACAGGCCCGCTCAAAGTGACCTTGCTTTTTACAAAACCGGCAAATTGAGTTTATGGCAGGATGTTTATCACGAGAATGTGGGTCACTTTTTGCACCAAGTGCAAATTCTTTTGTTTACCATCACGTTTCTGGCTCCAAGCTGTTTGCCCTTTTAACCATTTCTTTGGGATCTTTTTGTTGGATCTTGGGCGTAGGTTGTTGCGTCGATTTTGGCTTTGTCTGATCTGTCTAGTTTCTTCATTGTGGCGTCTACAGATTCAAATTTTCTCATGATCTCCAGGCATTCTTTTGTCGAAATGTCTTTATTCTTCACCACGAGTTTTTTCTTGCACTCTCTACTCGCACATCCGTGGATTACTTTGTCTACAATAATAATGTTAGAGTTTTCAGGAAACTCCGCTTGGCGATATTGATCAATGATTCTTGATACATATGCCGTGGTGTTTTCACCTGGTTTCTATTTAGCATTGTAAAATTCTTCTCTTTGCTCTCTAAAGAACGTAGGGTGGGTAATACACACCGCTAGTTGGTCTAAGAGAATGGATGGGGACGTAATACGGATGGGCGGGTCTTCATTTTTTCGTGCCTCGATAAGGGACTCTGCCAGGGCACCAGCCCAAATATACACATGGTTGAGCTTTACTTTATCTGATCTCCCTGCGAGAGGACCATTTATTATCCTCTCCACCTCTTTGCGCCAGAGTTTGAATTGTGAGAACACGTTCGTGGACATCCAGTCGACTTTTGTTTGTGGAACATAATGCCCATCGGTAGCCATAACCAAAATATTTGGTTTCACTAATACTTTTGACACTTGATGGAAAGAGTTTGAATCTTGCTAAATATATTTCTCAGAATTATTACCACTTGACGAGTTTGTCTACCACCACTCGACGCAGGCTTACCTGTAGAAGATATTTTTAGTTGTTTTTTCAGTATAAATACATAGCTTCAAATGCAATTCGAGTTTAGACTTTAGTTGTTGAGTATACAACAATGCAAACCGCGCTTGTTGCGGAAAAAATCACAGTTAAATTCTTTCAGAAGGCAGGTTCGGACGTCGGGGTCGCCACGTTCTATTTATATACCAAGTTTCTGTGATATTGAGTCCAACACAACATTACAGATATTAAGAAAAACCTTCGACAACATGGCCGCCAATGATCTGCTCCGCAACCGAGCCTGTGCGCGGTTGCCCTGGGAACTATAACATTTATCGGTCCGTATAGGACCCCAGACAGATCTGTTTTTGCAACACAATCTTTTTTGGCTAATAAAACAGTAAGGACACAACTTTACAGGCCTGCCTGTTTTTTGTGCAACCCAAGTTGCTTAATATCAAGGTTTTTATAACGTATGCGCCATGATGGTTGCAATGAATTTTATGCTTCTCTTGTATATCGTTATAATTTTTACGTGTGTTCGTCATTTAACGCATCATTTTGCTAGTTCAAGAACGTTTCAGTTGTGTGGCCTCCACAGATCTCGTTTGAATGTTTATGCAAGACACATCATTAAAGATCCACTTGTGTTTTATTTGAGATTAAAGAACACAAAGGCAAAACAACATCACCGAATTTGGTTTGTGATTTACAATTGTTAAAGCATGGACAAACTTGCTTGGTGATTCCAGAGGAGTCTTACGTATTAGACCTCCCTATCTGCATGGACGTTCACCCAAACCCCGAGAGGGATCGACTGCAACTCCAATAACTACAAATCCAACAACTACAAATTAGTGCCATCATTTTATGTGAGTTTAAAGATTCCCGCCAAGAACGTAATTAGATGTTCAAGCTGTCAGCTTTTTAGTCTGAAAACCAAGTCCGCTAAACCCGCCAATCTTTACAATCATTTAAAAGAAAGTGGAGTGTTAAAGACTCGTGTGTGGGATCGGTTAAACGCTTCAGAAAGAAACCTAGAAACACTCCGTTATTGGATAGATCTCGACATTTCACCTCGCTTCAGCAGTGTCAAGGGATTCGCATAAATTCTAAAATAAGAAGTCGAAAAATCTGTCATGGTGTTAACTTAAAAAACTTAACCTATGAAGCTTCCACGACATATCTGACAAATCGTACTATTCCTGTTGATTTCTGTCTTTTAAATACAAGATCTGCGAAGAATAAAGCATCAATAGTGAAAGATCTTGTTGTTGACAACAACATTGACTTTTTAGCATTAACAGAATCGTGGCTCCGACCAGGGAACACCGATGCAATTTTCATCAATGAGTTATGTCCTACAGGCTATCATTTATTGCATCTACCAAGGCAATCACGGACAGGCGGTGGCGTTGCTTTATTGTACAGGAAATTATTTCGCATCAAAAAATAGTCCACTGTAACGAACTCAAATTTCAAATCATTTGAGCATATCAATATGCTAATGCGATACTCATCAACAGATCTGAGGATTGTTATTGTCTATCGCACATCTCAAGTTTCTCTCTTTTTCCGCGAATTTGCAACTTTCCTCGAAAGTCTTTCAAACAGATCTACACCACTCCTAATCACAGGAGACTTTAATTTCCATGTTGATTTTAATTATGATCCAAATGCGAGGTACTTTATTGACTTATTTAATACCTTTAATTTAAAACAACATATAAACACAGCGACTCATGGAAGTGGCCATACATTAGATCTGATCATCACAAGAATAGATGATAAATTCACCAGTAATTTCAAAGTCCATGATCCTGAGATTTCCGATCACTTCGTCATGCATTGTCAGCTAGCACTTGCGAAACCACCCTTTGAGAAAAAAGAAATTCATTACCGGAAGCTACGATCCATTGGCAAAACGGCTTTTTGTCAGGACATATTGAAATCTTCTTTTTTGCTTTTTTGACTAAGGCAAATCCTTTAACCATCTCTGAACTAGTTGACCTGTACAACATAGAGCTGTTCTCTCTCTTGGATCAATATGTTTCCCTAAAGAAGAAAATTTTAACGTTAAGACTTGCCGCGCCCTGGTATTCTGAAGAGATCAGGAAGGAAAAATAGAAAAGACGAAAACTTGAGTGTCGATGGCGGAAAACTCGACTTGCTATCGATAGAGAAATTTACATGCAGCAATGTAACACCGTAAACACTCTTATATCGTCTTCGAAAAAAAAAAATCCTATTCTTCTACTATTACTGACTATTCTTCTACTATTACTTACTCCGGAGTTCCTCAACGATCGGTACTGGGACCCCTGCTTTATCTATTGTATACTTCACCATTAGGAGACATAGTGAGACAACATGGACTTTTCTTTCATTTTTATGCAGATGATACACAGATTTATACAACCTTTAAATCACTCATAAATGGCAACTTGGAATGTTCCAAGAATTTGATTCAGGAATGAACACACGATATATCCATATGGATGAAAAATAACAAGCTGAAGTTAAATGATGAGAAGACTGTTCTTCTGGCGCTAACAGCTCTACATCGTCCTCAGCCGCCAATAGAAAGTATTGCTGTAGGATTTGAAGTTATTTGTCCATCTGAAACAGTTAAAAATCTTGAAACAGTAGTTTATACCACACTCTCTCACTGGAAAAACAAGTCAATGCAGCTTGCAAAGCCTGCTTCTTTCACCTTCAAAACATTGCACGCATTAAGAAACATCTGTCATTTGGATCAAATCACGTTCTTATTCACACCTTCGTTACCTCAAAATTAGACTATTGTAATTCTTTATATCACGGCCTTCCTTGACTTTCTAATCAAGAAACTTCAGTACGTTCAGAACTCAGCAGCTCGCCTACTCACTGGTTCACGCAAATATGATCACGCCACTCCTATTCTAAAACAACTACACTGGCTCCCTGTTCAACACAGAATGATCTTTAAAATCATGACACTCACCTATAAAACTCTTAATACCGACTCGCCACAGATCTTTCGAAACCTTACGTCCCACCGTGAAACCTCCGTTCCTCGTGAAAGAGACTTTTGTCAGTTCCGAAATTCAACCTAAAGACCTATGGTGCAAGAGCGTTCTCCATCTCAGACCCTACTCTCTGGAACCAGCTGCCAGACAGCATAAGGCATTCGTCCACCCTTGATACGTTCAAAGCAAGAATAAATCATTTTTATTTAAGCAAGATTTTGATATTATCCATTATTTTCGAATATAAAATGATTTTTATGATATCTTTATCAATTTTTTACATATATACATGATTTATATTTTATTATTACGATTTTTCTGTAAAGCGCCTTTGAACTGTAGGAAAAGGCGCTATAAAAATCTAATTTTATTACTATTATTATTATTATTATTATTATTATTATTATTGTTGTTATAAAAAATGTTCA
Organism: Hydrozoanthus sils; assembly: GCA_027575215.2. Classification (NCBI taxonomy): domain Eukaryota; kingdom Metazoa; phylum Cnidaria; class Anthozoa; order Zoantharia; family Hydrozoanthidae; genus Hydrozoanthus; species Hydrozoanthus sils. The sequence continues at coordinate 8,325 of JAOBRD020670789.1, forward strand.
CAGCAAGATGGACGCTGGGAATAAGTTTTTGTCGAGGGCAAGCTATGTCCCATAGCCTTAGGCTTCGAGTACTTTCCTTAGGATCCTTGCTGTTCCGAGTAAGGCTGCCTTTTGTAAGAGTTCTACTGTTGCTGTGAAACCAATCGTCTTCAGATGTTTTCCTAGGTTGTTTGTTACTGGCACTATTGGTACCACCGTCGTCTTGATGCTCCACAGCTTCGCTATTTTTCTTCTCAGATCCTGATATTTCTCAATCTTCTCCTTCTCCTTTTCGAAAATTCCAGAATCATTAGGCACTGCAATATCAATGATAAAGCACTGGTTGTCTCCTATTTATAACTACTAGATCTGGACTTCGCGCTTGAATTTCCTTATCCGTCTGGATGTTGAAGTCCCAGAGAAGTTTAGTTCCGTCATTTTCCATGACTCCTTCCGGTTTAAGGTCATAGCACTTCTCAGCAACATCAAGTCTGTGCAGTTTGGCAAAGGTTCCAGCGAACAATTCTGACCACGTTATCATGTCGTTTATATTCAATCTGTGCCAGTTTACTGCACTCACAAACAAGGTGATGTGTTGTGTCATCTTTCATTCCGCACATTCTGCAAAGTGGGAATAGGTCTTGCTTTTCAATCCTTGCCTTGATCGCGTTTGTTCTTAATGCTTGGTCTTGTGTAGTGGTAACCAGCCCCTCAGTCTCTTTTTTAGGTCACCTTTGTTCAACCAATCCTAAGATGCCTCACCCCTACCATCATGTGTATGGCGAAGGAATTGGCTATGCAGAGGCTTGTTCTTCCACCCTTCCTATCTGTCTGACTTCTTCCTTTCTTTCAGTTGTTTAGGGGTCACAGCCTCTTCGTTCAAGGGTAGTCCTTCATTTTTGACTCACCCGAGCAGTGGTTTATTAGTGCTTGTTTGCACGTAGTTTGCGAAATCGTTCTCCTCCACACGAACACAATCTTCAACATTTATAAGTCCACGGCCTCCACAGCCCTTTGGAAGGTATAGACGGTCCACGTTGGCTCTCGGAAGCAGCATCCCATACATGGTCATTCGCTTCCTGGTTTTCCCGTCCATACTTTCTAATTCCGCTTTAGTCTAGTTGATTGTTCCCGCTCCATACCGCAGAGCTGACACGGTCCACGTATTTATAGCCATGATCAAATGTTTTCCATTAAGCTTTGATTTTAACACTTTCTTCAATCTGCGGAAATACTCAATCTTTATCTAACTCATCACTTCTTCGTGTTGAAGGTCATCGTGCTAAAGGATACCCAGGTACTTATGGCCGTTTTCTTCAGCTATTTTCATTTTACGGCCATCTGACAAGGCACTGCCTTCTGACTTCACTACTTTCCCCCTTTCCATAACAAGGGCACCGCACTTCTTCAGACCAAACTTCAATCCTATTTCATCGCTGAATACTCGCACTGTATTCTTCAGGGAGTCTATCTGACGTTCATCCTTTCCGTATAGCTTCAAATCGTCCATGTATAATAGATGGTTGATAGATTCGGAGTCGTTCCCAAGTTGTTATCATCCTTTTGTTCTCCGCAAGATTAACGACAGCGGTATCAGACATATAGTAAACAATAGAGGTGACAAGCTATCACCCTGGAAAATACCTCGACGAATTCTGACTTCACCTAGATCTTCACCAGTTGACGTCAGCGTCGTTTCCAGTTCCCCATGCTTTCCCGTACTAATCTCTAAATATTAGGAGCGATACCCATCAGCTGTAGTTTTTTCAGTATCCAAGAATGCGGCACCATGTCGTAGGCCTTCCTATAATCAATCCATGCCATTGCTAGATTTGTTTTTCCTCGCTTGCAATTCCGCAGCACCATTTTATCGAAGATTAGTTGGTCTTTCGTACCTCTTGAGCCCTTTCGGCATCGTTTCTGTTCTTCAGGGATTAATTCCTCCGTCTCAAGGCGGTCGTATATTTTCTCAGAAAGGATTCCGCTAAACATTTTCCATAAGACCGGTAGGCATGTTATGGGGGGGCGGAAGTTTTCCACAGAGTTTTCAAGTGACAGGTCTTTCAGACAGAGAATCGTCCTACCTTGGTTCATCCATGGTGGTACGTAACCTTACTCAAGGACTACATTAAGTTGTTCTGTAATGCAACAGTGAAGGGTCGTAAAGTGCTCCAGCCAGTATCCTTGCACACCATCCGGCCCTGGTCCTTTCCAGTTCGCTACCTTCTTCAACTGTTGTTTTATATCAGTTACAGAGATCGTCACGTTCTCCTGGGCTGCGTGCTGGCTGAGTTCTTGTCTCACGTCATCTAACCATTCTGCCTCTCGCTTGTTCTCGGTTGGTTATCCCAGATGTTGCTCCAAAAATTACAACTCTCTTCGGGGTCTGGTCTTATATCACTCTCCAACGTTGTACCATCCAATTCTTGGTACAGCTTCTTCTGGTCACACTGAAACATGCGGTTCTGCCTCTACTGATTTGCTCTTTGTTCAAGTCGTCTTAACTTTGCAGCCTTAGCTGTTACTCGCTGCTTCAGCTCTTCAATGACAACATTCAACCCTTTCTTCCTTAAATTGTACTTCTTTTCGACGTGGGTAATCCCCTTTCCACCTTTCATCTATCCACTCTTTTTCCTCTCCGGCTTACTTATCTCTTTCCTCAACATATCAATTTTGCCCTTTATTCTTCTCTTCCAGATTGGTTCCTTTCTTATCTCCATGGTTCTTTCTTTATACCCAAGCTCCGTGTGACAACAATAGCTGCGGTCCGAACTAGCCGGTTGGTTTCGGTTATGTCTGTAGTTACATTGAGCGTTAGTACCTCATTCACTTCCTGGACCGCTTCTCGCTTCTTTCTCTTTACATGTTTCAAAGATTCAGTTGTTCTTTATCATCCTCTTCGAGAGCCAGTTTAGTATCGTTCAGAATATCTCTCTGCCTCTCTGAAAGACTTTCACTATTCAGGACCCACAATTGGTGAATTTCATGGTCAGTGTTATTCCTCTCTGCTTGGTGGTTAGCAGTTTCTTGATCTTGGTTTTTATCACATTCATCTATAGAGGCTGGTTCTCTCTCCCTGTTTTCGACACTGTCAACACCTGTCTCACTACTCACTCCGCGCTTAATCTCCTCCAGCTCAACAGTTGAGAGTCAGTTGTTGTTTCTAATTGCCCGTGTTCGGTCTGCTAGGTTTTGTTCAGACCCTCTAAACATTCTCCTATTCTGGCAGCTGTTCAGCATTCTCCTCCTGTATCCTGTAGTTCCTTGGTTACTCTCATAGTAGCACTCCACTGCAACTCGGTACAATGCATTATTCTGCGGCCAGTCGCTTGCTGTCGATCGAGTGATGCCTGCCCGTGCACACCATCACTACCGGACGAGGGATCATCTCCGATCTCATTCACTTCATGGATTTGTAAAAGTCATACAAAGTGAATAGACTGATTTTGCTTGTATATTTTGTTTCCAGGGGTGCCCCTAGAATGTTGGGATGCAAGTTTTATTGTCTTTTACAGCAAAAATAATGTGCAAAAGTATTAGTTGCCCTCTTTGAGTTGGTACATCGCATGATCGATAGACAACTGATTTGCATTGATCATGCATATGAGACAAGAGTTTATACTTACTTTTGTTCACGTATTCGGCCTGGGCAATGTCGATAACTCACAAAAAATTATGCCCGCAATGAAAATGCTCGTTCCTAAGTAAAGATCAATTTTCCTATCAAATTTTTAAGTTTTTTTTTATGCGATTGTTTAGCTAACCTGTGTTATCGGTTCCAGGTTTAGACGGCCGGCGTGTTATTTGTATATACGGATCACGGGCGATCCGGCAGTCCGCTCACGTCCTTAAATGTACGCGGATTCTAGCTTTTCTGGGCTTTTCATCTTCCTTGAGATAATTAAGCCACTTGAAACAAATTATTTTAAAGACTGTTTGGCGGCAGTTGTTTCTTTTTGGTACCATTTTGTTTTTGGGAAACAGCGTACGTACGGCAACCTTAATGCATTGTGGGAGATTGATCGAAGTTTCGTTTTGTTGCTGAATCCAAGGCAACAATCAGAACTGCTCGTCTAGACCTGGGCACGAGTTACACTTTGTGAAGCCTAACACAAAGTAGGTTGCACAATGAAATGGCGTCCCTCCGTTGTTTATTATTTAGAAAGTACAGTAATTACTAAATTAGTCTTAGTTACCTTGTCATAGCTTCTGATCGCCTCGGGCTGGAGCTGCATCATGCCGAGAATAGCTTTCAAGTGCACTGTAGAACTTGATATCTACTCGGTAAGTGAATATATCATGTATTTATTCTTCGACAAAATTTTATTTGTCGACCGATTTTATTCCATTGCTAAAAATTCGTCAGTTAAGATCCCGTAAATTGTAATACATTCCTCTGGCGATCGTTCAAAGTCAGTTTATTTTAGAAGATAAAAAAGAACGCAATTGCTGAAAAAATTTTAGCTTCCTAAAGTGTTGGCAAAACTCAAACAGTTCTTACTGTACGTGGCCAGTTTTAAGGATCTGCGACGTACGCGGAGAAATGGAATTACAGTTTGTTGCATTGCACCCTGACAGTTTTGTTAGGGTGCTTTGAATACACAAAGTTGATAAATATGGCGTCGATCTATTAATTCACATTTCTGATTCTTCGAGCTCTTAGTTTCGTGTATGGCCTTTATCAGCTGATCACATCTTTTTGTCAATAAAAACGAAAGATTTTTAGCGTTTAGGTGATAAGTGATTCAGAAGACGGATTACTAATACTATGCTTTTTAAAATTCGCATACATTGTTTGAAAGAACCGAAGGAGCAATGAATTGGGCCTTTAGGGATCAAGTCCGTTTCGTTTGTCATTAATAAACACATATGTTTAACCGGCTGTCCAAAGCATTTTTTGAGTCTGATATTTTTGGAATGAAAAAGGCTAAGGCTAATGCAGTGTATGTAGTGTTCAGTTACACAACAAGACTCGCTTGAACTTGATATTTTTCATCTTAGAGAATTCAGTTTGCACAGTAACTCTTATAAAGCTGCTAGGATGGTACAATTATAAGGTACTTTTTATCTTACCATAGATAATTTAAGACTTAATAGCAATAGTAGGAACTTAAATTACAAAATTATGTGCCTGCTAAACACTCGAGTATAACATTTAAACTACTTTGTTTTTAAAATTGTTGCACCAAACAACTTCTAGTGCAGGTTTTTTCAATTCAACTTGTACATAAGACAAAGTTTTCTTTGATGCTTTTTACAGCTACAGCAAGAGTTTCGGTTAAGTTATCAATGGTACAAAAGATTTGTTACAGCTGTCCAATATGGCGATCATGTAACCAGACCGTAAATTGGTATTTACATGCCAGAAACCTTTCATGAAGCAAACTGTTTTGAAATGTCCGTCTTTGTTGCTCGTTAACCTATGTTTAATTATTTTCTTTAAAACTTGTGATTACCTTTCCCGAAAGCTAAAAGAATACAGCATTTTTAAGCACTCAACACTGGGTCCAACACCGCCATCATGTTTTAGTGCAGTTCTCAGACCACAAAACTGCACAAGTGCACTTTTGTACTGCACTGGTGCACTTTTAACCACACTGTTGCAGTGCATTACACTAATACAAGACAAGTGTGGATTTCTAGCTCAAAATTATAACAGGTTTAACAGGTTTGTTTTTTTCTAGAGATACATATAACTACAAGGATAACAATTTTAAATTAATGATAGTACAACAGTGGAGGGTGCAGGATTTACAACCCTATGGGGTTAATCAGGCAATTCTGAACCCTTTTAAATTATTAACAATCAATACTCATCATATCTACCTGTTATCTACCTAAAAATAATCAACATGGGAAAAATTGGTGCTGAGCAACTATGAGAATCGCGTGACAGGAAGAAACAGATTAGAAGAAAGAGAGCAATGCACATGCCACCGGTTCCAAAACTCACTCTGTATGGGCCCTGTATTCTGTAGTTGCTCCATGAAAAAGTTTTTTGATATTGTGAATTAAACAAGGAAAAGATATTGGTACTGGTAGAATAAATTAGTATTAAGCACCCAGTGGCAGAGTTGCTGATATACCAGTTTTTCAAGACTTTTATTCATTGATACTAAATAACTTTAAACCTTTAGAAGTCTTCAAAACTCTGGAGTTTTTTTAAATATTTAAATTGTCCACCATAGGTAACATGTCCTGGCACAAGACATCTCCAAGACAGGAACATGATCTATCTTACAGCATGTGTTTTAGGACAGTCCAACAGAACCAGATCCGTTTTTGCATCATTTCCATTGGTTTTTAATGAAAGGATGTACTTTGAAAGGGTTTGTAGAATATTCTTAAATTGAGATTATCATCTATGAACTTTGAAGAATGGGTACCACTAGTTGGTTTCTTTCAAAGCATTCATTTGCTCAATTACAAGCTTATATTTTTCAAGAACTTACTGAAAATGATTATACAGTAGTAAGGGAGAAGGGGTTGGGGCATGATTATACAGTAGTAAGGGAGGAGGGGTTGGGGCATGATTATACAGTAATAAGGGAGGAGGGGTTGGGGCATGATTATACAGTAGTA
>JAOBRD020670894.1:0-11494 GCA_027575215.2 Hydrozoanthus sils
TATAAATTGACACTAGAAAGACGAAAGGGTTATGGTGTCAGAAGCCGCGACGCTATAAATTGACACTAGAAAGACGAAAGGGTTATGGTGTCAGAAGCCGCGACGCTATAAATTGACAATAGAAAGACGACAGGGTTATGGTGTCAGAAGCCGCGACGCTATAAATTGACACTAGAAAGACGACAGGGTTATGGTGTCAGAAGCCGCGACGCTATAAATTGACAATAGAAAGACGAAAGGGTTATGGTGTCAGAAGCCGCGACGCTATCAGATCAATGAAAAACGATTCTATAAATATATTAATAATAGATCACGTGGAATTAATGTCAGCGTTGCTGACTATAAAGAATATAACCTGAGTCTATCGTGACCGTTAGACGTTTATTCCGCTTATTTAATTCTTCTGTTATCCGGCGGGAACCGGTTTCGAAATGACATAATTTTCTATTTTGAGAATAACTGGTCAATTGTTATTTTATTATAATTACATATTGATTTAAGTAGAAGTATGTGTTCTTACATATTTATTTGTATTAACATATTTATTTGTACTTACATATTTATTTGTATTTACATATTTATTTGTATTTTCGGGGCAGATTTGGCCGAGGTCGTTCGGAAAGTATTAAAGTTTTGTTTACCAGAAATCTTTTGGAACAGCTGACCCTAACGTTTCTTGTTGTAGCTATACATAATAAGTATTTAAAAAAGTGTTCAGAGTTTGTAGTTCGATGAAATTTGCCATTAGTATTTTAGCTTCGAATTATAGCAATCTGAAAAGTTTCAATGTATGAAGACCTGCTGTCCTGCTAGTTCAAACGTATTTTTGAGAATGTTCGTTGTATGTTTTGTCAGCTGCCCCTAGCGGACTGAATAGTTTGCTTTATCATTTTCATTTAGAGACTTCATTCATTTCGAAACGATGCGTTTTTGCACTAGTACTTTTAATTTTACTGTTTTGGTTTGCAAAACTTTTTGAAAAAGCGCGCGTTTGTGCATAATTAAACAATTCATGCCCAATCAAGCTTGCCCCTTAACTCCGCCCCCTTTCAGTATTCTATCTGAATTGCTAGGCACACTTGCGACGCCAGTTTAATTTAAAACCAATTTATATGATAAGTTCCATTCAGTAGAAGTAAGAAGTTTTTTGATGATTTTGGGTCTTGTTTACACATCAAAACTGCGTTCGCGATCCGCATCAAGCTTTTGTTTCGAATAGGGCCAAGTACAACAAAAGCTTGATGTCAAGAACAAACCGCTATTCATCAAATGCGGTCAACCATGATACTAGTTCTCAAAATTACCATTTTTCAAGCCCCGCGAAATTTAAAACGAACGTTCGTAAGCAATCAAGCGTTTTGCGCAGGTAAAACTCTTTGCAAATGGCGTGCCAAAATATTGGAGATCAGTATCTGTCATGTATTATATCGGATTCGTAAAGCTAACGAATATCTGGAGTGTGGAACAGTCGTGTCGGGAAAAAAGACATTGAATTCGAAACGTGAGACAAAATGGCGGAAGGTTAGTGGCTTTACTCTTTCAAACTTGTTTGTATGTGGTATGCAAGTTGTTGAACACACGCTCTATAATATAACTCGATGAACTGAACTTTTATAAGTATAAATGTTGACGCTATATAGATGGAGCTGTTATGACTGGTGACCGTAGTGCGCGAGGAATTGTTTTCAAACAAATCAAAGTAACGAACACCGCTCGTAAAACGACAAAACTTAATAACTTAACTTCGTGACCAGCCATTACACACTCGAGTTCTCTTAAGTAGCAAATATGCCTTAAATGTGTGTATTGTTTCTAACGCAGAAAGTCGTCAAGTACTATACGATACTTTTTGAAACAGATAGCGGCCTCTGTGAACTAAAAAGTGCTATGGTGACTAAAACAAACAATCGTAAAATTCGACGCTTTTTTCCTCGGGAATTCTGATCTTGCATAAGCTTCAGAATGTATAAAACTTTGATTAGACGCAAGCTGACATAATAGTTCTGTAAATGAAATATGTATTTGTCGCGACTTCTGAGAACCGATCTTAAACGTTTTTGGTATCAGTTACAAGTTTGTATGTAACTCATAGGGAAACCACATCGATGTTCGAGTTCCCCTCTGCCATCCATTTTCTTACTACTGAGCAATCCGTTCTGAGCTTGAGACGGCCGCACAGTTGCCTACAAAAATAGGCTGTGTCTAAATCGCTAAACGGCCGGCAGCCGGCCGGCCAGGTTCTTCAAATTACTAAATGGCTGGCAGTCGAACTTTATCCAATGACTCTATATTTATAATAGATCTACCGATAATTATATAAGTTTTTTGTTTCAACGTTTTGTCTTTTCTCTGCATTGAGCGGCTAACGCTTTAGTGATTCGAAGGGCAAGCTTCTTATTTTAAAGAAGTTGAATGTGTCAAACCATGAACAGAGAAAATGACTTAAAGTTCAGATTCAGAAGAAAGCTCATAGTTAGTCATGCTATGAAAAAGGAAGGCGAGAAAAACATTCAGCAGCTGTCCATCAAACCAACGCCGTCTCTGTTTTGATTGACGTTTGGGGAATAAGGGACCAAAAACTTGAAATATTGCCCGCGAGGTCATTAGCCAATAAGCAAAGAGGGTTGACATGAGTATGAATAATTATGCATACTCGCGCTTTAGCAGCGAACTGTAAGTGAATGTCCAGGGAACAATAGCCATTCTGCCTTATGATATTTATAGAATCATATCTCATTGATCTGATAGCGTCGCGTCTTTTGACACAATAACCCTTTTATCCTTTTTATTGTCAATTGATAGCGTCGTGTCCTTTTCAAACAAATGACCATTGGCAATTGATGGCGTCGCGTCCTTTTCAAACGATAACTCCAAGCCTATATCCCCCTGTGTAACACTCCAAAAACAGGTAAATTTTCCAAGGGGACCAATTAACATTCTAAAGGAAATTATGACAGCTTGGGGGCCCACTGGGAGGAGTCATTATGACAGCTTGGGGGGTAATCACCTCATTATCACATTCCTAACATTCCATTTCCACTGATGGAGGGGGGGGTATTACTACTTCCTTGTGTTCCATCAGTATCTATATAATAGTTATTTCACTGTTGGGGCGAAATGTGATCTTCGTACAACGATGTCATGCTGCGTTTGATAGTCAAAATACATTCGCGTAAAATTTAATCTTCGGATTCTGCCTTTACAAAGAATCATACCTTCATCGTGCACATGAAAATAGAATTTTTATAGATACCACAAAACACCCAGCTTATTTAAGCCAGATATATTCTTGTAAAATTTTATCTTAATTAAATAGATAGATAAATCGATTGAACAGAGAGCGCGATCTACCCTTCCCTCTCCAAAGCTTTTCCCCCTCCCAAACTCCAGCCCTTTGCCTACAACCTTCCCCTAAACTCCCTTCAACTCCAAACCTCCTTTTCCTCCAAACCCCCTTCCCCTCCCCTCTCCGTCCCAACCCTCCTTTCTCTAATCCTCTTCAACTTCCCACCCCCTTCTCTTCCCAACCCCCTTTAATGAAACCCCCTTGTCCTTTGATGCTCTTTCTCGGCAAGCCTGTCGGTCTCCCAGTTAGAAAACTCCGCACTGTAAGTCAATATCGACTCAATTTTACAAACTGTTGTGAAAGTGTGTACTTTAATACTTCGTACATTTTTCAGATAAGAATTAAACTTTGTCGAAGTTAGTTTACATTTGTACGAACATGCCGGACGAGATACTGATTGCTAATACGTTGACAAGGAAGTCGACTGTAAACCCTTGATTGAAACCCAAGGTTGGAAAGATGGGATGTCATTTGTCGAAAACACTTGTGACAGGGAGGGGAGGGTGGGGGGTTAATAAAAGGAAAGTTTTGTTTAGATAAGTGAGTTATAAAAAGGACTATCTTAATATAAATGCGCCACATACAGCCTATTCCGTTTGATTAATAGTACTTTATGAAGGTAATGGAAGAGGGTGCTAATTAAATTCGCCTGTTTTAAAATGGTTAAAATCAAGACAAAAATCGTTTCCAAACGTTTTCGAACAATTATGTTCATCTTCAAGGAGTAACTGGCAAAGAGACGCTTGAACAATGCAATCATTTGAACTTGCTCTCTTCCCTAAGGGCATCGGAGTTACCTAATAAATCCTCTCAAAACAACTCTTTGCCAGTTATACCCTGAAGATGAACATAATTGTTCGAGAACGCTTGGAAACGATTTTGTTGAGTTGTACTGGATTTTTTACCTTGATTTTAACCAAATAAGCTTTTGTTCTTAAAAAATGGGACTGACGGAAGAATGCGTGGCGACCTTGTTTTAATAGCATTATTAATTTCTGAATTAATAGCGAATTGTCTTCTAAACCCGGCCGGCAATTTCCCTTCTGCTGGCTGACACTCTTCGTTCCTCTATCCTCTTTCGCAAATCACCTCGATCACCTGAGGAACAAAAGAATCGAATTTACTTTTAAGTATTTCGATTTCAAGAATAAGTTAAATACTTTTGACACAAAGAACAGAATTTACTTTTAAGAATTTCGATTTCAAGAATAAGTTAAATACTTTTGACACAAAGTATATACAATGTTTGAAGCATTAAACTTTCGACTGTAGCTGTCGTGGGTTTTTAGTCTTTGACACACGTGACTGAAGAAGGTGGTCCCAGGTGTTGGATATTTGGACTCTGCCTTGGTCTTTATTCAAGTCTGGCTTGTTAATCCTGATGTAAATGACTTTTTCAAGCCGCGTCTATACCAGTCCCGATCTCTATCAAGCACTTGGACTGTTTCTATCGAAGTATTATGGTCTGAACAGTCCCAAAAATAAGAATATGTGTTCCCGTTACAAAAGATTTGACAATAGAGACCACGACAACGAGTACAAGTTTTTCCCATTCGTCATACTGCGCGTGCGAAAAAATCACCTCTCGTTGTGTTTCCAAAATCTTGTCGTCGTTGTCTTGTTTACAACGAGATTTGCACAAAAAACTCGGCAACACAACGAGATGGCGTGATTTCTTCGCCTGCGCAGTACGACGAATGGGAAAAACTCGTACTCGTTCTCGTTGTCGAATCTAAAATTCTCTAATGTCATGACAAGGACGTTGTCCAAATATCAAGAAGTCTGTAGTGCGAAACACAAAGCATTAAAAAACTGCCCTTCGACCAACCAACCAGCCCTGGTTCACTTACACTTGGTTCCATCAGCTCGGGCTCGATACAGCGATTGACAGCACTGTTAACTACTTCATCAAGCAGAAAATGAACCAAACTGCAAGAGACAGAGAACACAGTCACAGAACGTGAGACCAACAAGCTGGTCATCCTAACGAAATTTCAAAAATAATTAACAAAGTTTAAAAGACTGAGAGACACGGGTGGCTTCTAAAACTATAAATACAACAAGTGTCCGACAAACAATAGTCTGAAATAATGTCAGCGTTTTTTTCTTATAAACACAATACCATACAAAAATGCTAAAAAAGGAAACAAAACATACAGAAGACGAGGTTTTACCGGTTTAAAAGAAATGTATATATAATTTGTTTAGAAATGAAGAGAATGTATTTGCTTACTTTTCATCAGCCACAAATCTCCACAGGTACAGCTGAAGATATTGTGTGTCCACCTGTATCTGCTGTAAGCCATATTTGCCAAAGGTGCGCAGACGAACACATTCCACCAAAGTCTGTGAAGATAAAGTAAACAGCTTACAGATATCAAACAGTCTTCTCAGCGCCGTGCACAGCTTCTAAGATCCAAAAGAAGGCAGTGTTTTAGATGAATCGCGAGCTTTCTAAGGACTAACGCTTACAAATACTTAATGTTTCATTTTGCATGGAAAGCGATGAGGGCGAGGGAAAGACCATAAAAGGGTAGCAATTAAAATCTGTGCTTTTCATCTTTCGAATAAGAGTGGAAATGATTGAATTTTTGTCATTCTGTCTTTTGAACTAATTGATGAAGCCCTATAAAGTGACCATTCGATTTGCTTATCCGAAGTCAAGAGTAGAAATAATTGGTGTTGTATATTCTAACTTTTGCACCAATTGGTGAATCGTACAAAATGACCAATCCATTTTGCTCTTCTTTAACCTCCAGACGACCATATACCATTTTACAATGAAATGGTACAATTGATTTCACTATGAATGAACTATCAATGTAGGACAGCTCTGATGTTTTCTGTTCACCAATTAACCATGAAAAGACACCACTGACTCCGATCCCTTCTATTATTTATGCATCGCACTAAATCCCCTCAGGTTGTGACACCCTGAGGCCCAGCAGGCTGACTTCAATGAGCCGTCTCTTTCAGTGATTTAGACGCCTCGGCTAAAAGTTACAAAATCGCTACCAACTAGCACAGAAGAAAAATTATTCTTTACCCAAAAGTTCCGTTAGGTTCCACATGTTAAACAAGAAATATCATGGTTCTTTTGAAGTTGGTTCAAGTTTATGAAATCGAACACAAATTATAGCTTTGCATTTGGTGACTTCAGTATAACGGGGTTACAGCAAAAGTGCTTTTAAAAATCTTGCTTCTTTGGCATCCAGTCGCTTACATTGAAACTTTAGCCTTCTCCTCTGCAACATTTTGAGAAAACTGAGCAGGTAAAAGGTTGAAATTCGAAGTTTGGACACTTCAGTTATCCTAAGCAGTGGAAGTGGTAAGATCTTGTTCTTCAGTTAGCATTCATGTAAATTCGAGTTTAAATTTGTTGTAATATTTACCTTTAACGCAATTTTCACAATGCCCGTTAAGACCGACACTTTCGAAAACTCTACGGAGCTGAAGATTTCGATTCTTTCCGAGAACAGCTTCTGTATATTGCTCAAGAGCCCTGAGTCTAACGCGCTGGCACTGAAGAATAAAAAAATATTAACAATGAAGTGGCTGTTCGATAACCTCATTAAACGGCATTGGCATTAAAAAAGAATAATCTACAGAAACAGATTTTAGCCACTGGTTTGTTGTTGAAAAGAGTGCTCAAAAAGGAAGGGGGGAGGAGGGGGTGTACGAGAAGGGGGAGCGCGATGGATGTCCAACTGACCTTGGAGTGTAGCTCCATTGTGATCTCGTGTTTTTGGACTGGTAGGTGAAAGTGAATTTGCTAGAATCTGATAGAGAAACAAAGAACAAGAATCAAGACCGTAGTCATCAGATTAAATCATCATAACTACCATAATCTTTATCTTTATAACAAAAATCATACTAACAAAGTTTTAGTATAATCTTCAACATCATCATCACCATCATCAAAATGATAACCAAAAATAAGGATAATCTTCATCATCATCATCATAATGCAATCACACGTCCCTCTTATGCCTCATTGGTTAATCCAGTGAGTGCTCAACAAACCTGAACTGTGGGCTTTTCTCACCCCTTCCTCGTACAACTGTCCCACCTGGGTGTCGGTTGCTGTTACGTCTTCAACAAGCCTCTTCATTACTGCACGAACATTTCGCGGTTCAATAGTGTTGAGCCAGTCACGTGTTTCAACACTTTTCCGGATCATCTACATGTGCAGCAGAAAAAAGAAAACAATTTCTAACCAAACCTCGGATACGGTTGACCAATCCAAAAAAGATGGCCACTATACATTTTACTACGATGCCTTGCCGACCTTACACTGGTTCAGAAAAGGCCTCAGTTGATGAAATTCTTCCTTGTACTAACAACACTTTGAACGTCAAATCTGAAGTTTACAGATTTTCTTTGTGCGTTTTTATAAGCAGGTTTTTCATGCGCTAAAAACTGCGGGTAAATGTACAGCTAGCCATCTTTTCAGAATTGTCAATTATATCTTTGCTATAGCGCTGAAGCAAAGGCGATAGGACACGTGGTCCCTTTTTGGCCAAGCTCCCTAACAGAATCATACACTAATTTCTTAAAATCGATTAATTTACCTTTTATTGATACTGTAAGAAGAACTAAAAAATTCCTAAATAGTATCGATGTGAAAGCGTTGAAAATCAATCGCTAATTTTGTGCTCACCTGTGAAATGGTCAGTCCTTGTATTCTGACGTAGTGATTCAAGAGACTCTAAAAGAGTCATTAAAATAAAATGAAATGAATAAGTTAATTAATTAACGTTAAGCCTCCTGTAGTTACGTATAGTCTCCTGAATACTAGCCAGGAAACTTAAAAAAACCCAGACATTTGTTGATGTAAAAGTATAGGGTTGTGATCAAGTGTTTCGTAAGACAAAAATCGAGCCAATGTTAAAAATTCGTTTTGGGCAACAACAGGTATATCTTTGAGAAATGAACAAGTCTTTAAACAGGGTTCGCACTCAGAATGAGGTACGAAATGTATTGAGAAATCAAAGAATCCTGTCTAACAAAACGCACAGCAACTTTCAAACATTGAAACACAGCTCAATGATCTTATATTTTGAGCTAAACACTTAAATTTATTAATTGAATAAAAGTTCATGAAATAGTTTAAAAGCATAGGTTCTCAAAGAGAATAATAACAAAATTCCATGATTATTTCATGACCTTGGCCATTATTTCCAAATTCCATGACTTTTACCAACCTGGAAATATATAATTTTATTATGATTTTTCATGACCGTGTGAACCCTGATAAAATCCATAACTTTACATCGTTTGCTTATTCTCTGTACCAACCTGCGCAGCCTGTCGGGCCTCGGCAGCCAGTTCTGAGACAGAAGTAATCACACAACCTCTTTTCATCCCCTCGTCTACTGGAAACTGCTCGTCGGTCAGGCTAAGCTAAAACAACACAATGAGAAAAAAGTAAAAAGAAATGTTCAACACGTTCGCATAACTTACGTCCCGCGTCCTAAGCTAAGTGCTTTCGACAGTAAATACGAACATGAAATAATTTGTTAGGGACTATAACAGAATTTTCAAAAGTAACTTACAATGTAAGAAATGGTGGATTCTTGAAAATCCAGACAGAGTCGGGATAGTAGTAAGATTAGCGCTGGAGGGGAAGTGCCGCCTTTTTCTCTTCCGGAGTCACAAAAATCCTGAGAGAGTGAACACGTGGTGTAGGTTAACACGCAATAAAAATTATAAATGAATAGGTGTCTACCTGTCTCTTTGACACCTAAGGCAGAGTCGCTCATAAGCTAAATAGTTTAGTCACTTCTATGAGTGAACGTTTCGTTGTCGTCTGTTAATCTCACTTCGAATATTAAAATGATGACTATCATATTGCTAAAAATGTTTAAAGCAAGCTGATGCGCGATGTGTGATAAATGTGTACTTGCTATCTTCAAGAAACCCAGAATTTACTCAGTCTCTCCTGCAAGTCGGCAATAAGTGGCCATGGATTTCATTCGCATCAGTGTTGTCAGTGAATCGAACACTTTTTATGAGTCTCTTTAGCTCAAGGAATAGAGTATCCGACTGGTAATCAAGAGGGTTATCGGTTCGATTGCCGTCAGTGACTAGTTTTTCTTGAATACTTAACATTGAGTAGCGTTTCTTTTTCACCTCCGATTCCTAGCAAAGTGCCTAAATTGAGAAACAACAGCCTTAATGTTCTAGAGGTAAACAAACAATAACATAAGATTCTAGTAACACATTTAACTTAAAGAAAATGTTGCCACTGACCTTGGCTGTGTTAAGAACGTGGTGTAGAAAGTCCACAATAAGTCCTTGTCTTACATCGTCCGCACAGAATGGACCACGGAAATATGGTTTCACAGCAAACGTGATGTCTGGACCAATGAAAGCCTGTGTTGGAATATGTCCATCAGTTCGGTTAATATATATCTAAATTTACACAATACATTCGGAGAACAAATCTACACTTCGATCTTACTGCCGAACAAACTTGCCTAAAGGAAAACGGGGTATTGAATCCCGTGCTATCTTTTTTCCAAATCAAGATCTAAGGAGGGCAGGAGTACCAAAACTTCATCGTGAAAACAAACAGAGACAAGACAAAGGAAGTGGAAAGAAGTCTAGGATTAAGGCAATAGTTAACACGACCACAATAACCAACACAAGAGGATCTTCATGGACGAGACAACAGAAGTAGAAAGAAGTCCAGGACCAAGATGATAGTTACCACGACCACAATAGCCAACAGAAGATCTAGATAGACGAGACAAGGGAAGTGGAAGGAAGTCCTGGACCAATATGACAATTACCACGACCACAGTAGCCAAACACGAAGATCTAGATGGACGAGACAACAGAAGTAGAAAGAAGTCCAGGACCAAGATGATAGCTACCGCGACCACAGTAGCGAACACAAGAAGATCTACATGGCCAAGACAAGGGAAGTGGAAAGAAGTCCTGGACCAAGATGATAGTTACCACGACCGCAGTAGCCAAAAGAAGAAGATCTAGATAGACGAGACAAGGGAAGTGGAAAGAAATCAAGGACCAAGATGAGAAATACCACGACCACAGTATCCCACATAAGAAAATTTGCAAGTTATAAACTGATACTCTAAGGAGATAGATGTTGGTATGAAGAAAATTAAGGCTACAATAGCTGTATACCTTTAAACTGGTTAGAATAGACTTGATACGATTGACGATGGATGTACTGATAGTTGAGAGTAAATCAGCCAGGGATGTATGTTTCTCTTTCACTGCTTGTCGATGGGCCGCCAAGGACTGTCTCGTGTCTGTCAAACAAACTAAAGCACAACAACATCTTCATCTCTAGTGAGTACATTTAACAAATGGACTACCAGGTGGAGCTTTCTCTGAGCAAATAGTCAATGAGCTACGAAGCGATGAGTTGACTACATATTAGATTCATAGAAAACAACGAGTAGTTTAGTACCCCATTTTGTGAATTCCGCTTGGAACTGGAACTGTTTGGCTTCTTAATTTTGCCCCTAGTTAATTTTTTGACTGGTTCTACTGGATTTTAGGTCAGGCCCAGACAAATATACAGTATCTGTTTTGCATCAAAAAGTAACTGCAAACACTAAATCAGATTATCCACCTTTCTTACGAAAAACTTTAATTGGGAAGGGAAAGGAACATGGCTTTTTAGAAACCGAAGTATTTTAAGGTTGTAAAGCGGCGTGTGATCTTGACATGTCTTTTACTACCTACCAGCAAAGTGCCTCCTGAGGCTCTCGGCGCAACTGTTCACCTTGTGGTGGGCTGCACGTGCTACGATGTTTGCTCCAGATCTACGTAGTAACAACAAAACTTGATAAAAAAACACAACGGGTGTACATAGGTCATTACAGATGACCATTTAAACTACCAAAAGGACATTTTTTAACACAATGGAAAAGAGGATAAAAATATTGTGCGTTGGTTTGGTGAGATAGCATTCATTTATTTTAGACAAAACTTGGACTCGGTGTGTGAATGACGACTTGAGGCTCTATGGCCTAAACGCCGATGATGCCCTAGATAGAGTGAAGTGGAGGGTAACTATACAGCTTCTGTAAAACTCCTGTCATTCATACCTATGCTCACATGTACTGCTAGTATTACCTTGAAATCCACTGCAGCTTTGCCACATCTGGAGCT
>JAOBRD020671002.1:0-14881 GCA_027575215.2 Hydrozoanthus sils
TGGGGAATAACCAAGAATAACCAAGGGCCGCGTCGTTTAAAAACGCGCTAGCATATTTCGCTCGCGCGTTCAAGTGTCAAGGCGGGTCGCCCAGTTGACACTTGGTCTCCTCTAAGAAACAGTCACTATGTAGAATAAATGAATGAATGCCTTTAGTGTTACGCTTTGTAGTTATTTAAAAGATCGCGGTTTCTAATTGTTCGCTTTTGGTATCAATTTCTGTCTCGTCTGCAGGTATTCAAGTACTTCAAGTTGGAATGAAGCTGACTTTGTTAGTTTGCATTGAAGTCAGCGAACATTTGATTAATTTGGTGCAAATGCCAGCGTAAGCTTTGCATTTATTTTGCAACAGTACCATCGCCCACGCCTTACTGCGCAAAGAGAGTCGTACCTCTAATTAGCTATTGGAAATAAACTAATCTTTCTTCCAATCAGCTCTCCGGAATAGCTATGGGATAACCATTAGCCCGTCACAGCTGTAGGCAAACCTACGCGATATATTTTAATACGAGTAATGAAAAAGAAATTGTACGACTCCTGTAAGCCGGAAGGAGAATAAGTAGAACTTATTGTGAAGTGAAATACTGTGCATTTAATAACATTCTTAGGTTTCTGTAGTCTACAATATGATTTACACGTTGACTATGAAATATATAGAAATTTAAAACGTTATTGGCTATCTTTGCCATAACAAGAATTAACTAGGTTGTTTAATCTGTATATACACTTATAGACTGTATAGCGATATTAACTTAACGAAAAAGAACAAGAAAATAAATGAATATTTTTTTAAAATTTCTGTTTCTGTTACAAAATGCGCGCAGCTGGTCGCTGTTCTGATAGGGAGCTTAAACAACGAAGACGGACACAAGATACAAAGATTCGCTTATCATTCCACGTTGTAATTTGGCTTCCGGCCAGCGTACCTTCACTTACCATGGTATCCGACTATGGAACTCCCTGCCAATTGAAATCCGTGAATTAAATGAACTCGGGCGTTTTAAGAAAGAAGATTGACAAAATTTTCTGTTGGTCGTTCTCGTAGTCGTAAATCTTCAAAAGCTTTTCACGCTGTAATTTTCAAGTGTACGACGACGTGCAGGTGGCCCGCACGGTGCAGCTATTGTATTCACTATTGTTTTCTGCCTTCGTCGTCGAAGTTGTCTTTCTTGTTGCTTAAGGTCTAATAATTTTCAAGTGTACGACGACGTGCAGGTGACCAGCACGGTGCATTCCAACGTGTAGCTATCAGTATTTGCTATTGTTCGTAGTCCTCGGCGTTGTTGTCTTTGTTGTTTAAGCTCCCTTATATCAATGGAGGACAATGACACAATTAATGCCAATGTACAGATTCTTGTCAGGTTGAATAGTGCTATTAAATAGCAAAACATTGGAGTTACGACCTTCAGTCAACTGTAAAAAAATATTCGGTGTTCTATGCAAGATGCTGATGATTTATAACCTGCTTTTTGTGTTATAAAAAAAGCATTAGTAAAAGTACTGAATGTGGCGGGGGAAAGCAATATTTGAATGTAGCTAAGGCGGGATACAAACTTTTTATAAGTTCCAAAATAACTTTGCTCCGGACCAACAAAAAAATCAATGCACGGCCCCTACCGCTGGTTAGGGCGCATTTTGCCCAGCATATTGAGCTCTGCTGACAATAATCTTTTGGATAGCGGGCTTTCAAGGCGTTTTTTGTTTTCAGCATGAGGGAGTCAAAGATACGAACGGCAATGCTTGAAAACAATAGTGAATACAATAGCTGCACGGTGGAATACACCATGCGGGTCACCTGCAGCCCGTCGTCTTGAAATGTACAACATGAAAATCCTAGTTTTGAAGTTTTTACGACTACGAGAATTTGATTGAACCCTCATTTACCTTTAGAAAATCACTTTCATCTTTTTCTATTCACAAAGCGTAATTCAGATAAACTACCAAAAGAAAACTAACCATACGTACGTGATCGAAAAGGGCAAGCTGAAGCAGGAAATAGGTTTTTCGTAAGCTGTTGTCATCGATGTTCACGTCGTGAATCCCTAATACTTACAAAGTGTGTCTCAACTGACCACTCATGCATGGTCTTCAGTTCGGAGTCACCCATCCGAAAGGTATGCAAATTTACTCAATCCATGTAACCTGAAACCACTGTCAAATTGCTGTTGCCCCGTTTTACACAACACAATAATGGCGGATTACGCTCTGTTACTGGTAGCGACTGCCGCTTGGATTTGTCTGGCAAATGGTAAGTCATGAGCAGAATTTCGTGTTTCCCAAACAATATGAGCGTTCCTCGTTTCTTAGAGCTGTTAAAGGTCGGAAATATCCTTGTTGTGCTCCTCAAATGCAAGTTAATGCCACGGTCCGACATGAAAATCAGGAAGTAAACTGAATATTAGGTTTATGGCCATATGTTTGGATGCTTTTTAGTTCCCGAAATGATTTGGCTTATATTGGCGCGGTGGTGTCTTTGGAAAGTACTGAAACGTTTTTTGCGACCGTACTTGTAAGTTCCACTGCCAACATTGGCAGGACACATGCCGCGACCGCGTACCAAGTTAAAATGGAGACTGGTTTTCGCGAGGCTGGTGAGAGTTCCTTGAGCTTCGGTATATTTAAAACATCAAAAGGCGTTCAAAAATGAATGACCAACTGAGTAAAATCAAAACTACTTCGGATATTTCGCGTGATTTCAGTTTCGCCCTATTGACCATGTAGCTTCGATTTAAATACGCATTGAGCTCGGAGATATTTACAGATGTATTGATGCTTCAAGCAATAAATACACTAATTGCGATTGTAGACCAGAGTTAAGGTTATAACACAGAAAAACCTTTGAAAAAGGTAGGTATAGGCGAACTCAATTTGTAACCAGCCATACCACTATTACCATTATTCGTTTTGTTGGATAAAGATCTTGCATAGTTCAGGTTGTGATTTGTTTTGAAAATATTTTAAAAGCGGAAATAGGAATTGAAAAAATTCTGCCGACGTAATCAGTTTACACTGAGCAGTGCTCGCAGAAGGCTGACTCATGAAGTCCCCTAAAATGAGAGTAAGACTTATTTTAGTTTTAAGTAAAATTCTGATGCCTGGATGACATAGACTTGTATAGATTAAATTTTATTCTATAAAATACTCTGTGTTACGGATGTGGTTTTCAGTTTCTCCTTGAATAACAAATAACTACTATAACTACGTATTTTGCAAGCCTCATTGAGTTTCATTCCATATTGCTTGGTTACTTGAAGTGACAGACTGCATATTATTATGGGCGCCATTGTCCCCGCCGCACATATCACAAGTCTCGAGATAAACGCCCCCTGCTATCAGGTAAAGAGAGACCACAGCAACAACTCTGCTTTCCTCGATTTTTAAGTCCCCCGCTAGAAATCGGGAGATTTAACCTCCCTGTCCACTGACGATGTAGCGAAAATAGCCACACAAGTATTCAACTCACGTAAAGGCTTCGGATCGAACCTGGCAAACGGCAGAGATCTTATCAATTGTGCCAAGCACGCAACGCTAGGGCCGCGAGCTAAATCTACTTTATAACTTTAATTTTCCAAAACATTTTTGTTATCGCGTGATTGTTTAGGGAACCAAGACTCCAGCACATTGTCGGATTAATTTAACTACCGGGTCTCTTCTCTGTAGTTATAAAATTAAGTCGTTAAGCAAAAAATAATACATCATTGAACACGCTGTAAAACTAAACTTTCTATCCAACCTGAGTTTTAAGCTTGGCATCGACAAAGCAATTTAAAAACTGCATTCCTGACGTATACGTTTTAATTAACTATTAATCATTGTGTTATTTTATATTTAATGACACGATTATTAACCTTTTCTCAAAGACTTCGCCCAATATAATATGTTTATCGCAAAGAAACAGAAATGTTATCAGATTAGCCGAAGATGGTGCATGACCTTTGAGCCCTAAACACGTCAAACGATCTGTTGCTAAATTTCCAAACTGGCTAGAACCCGCACTTTTTAAGTTACCAGTTGACAAGAATTTCGCTTCAGTTCATCTTTAGTAGTTTTTCTATGTAGGATTTATTCCTATTTTCGATCTCATCATACCAAATGTCTTATTTAGTAAGAGTTATGTAAGGAGAAGTTAAATTTTGATAAACTGGGCGGGCTGAAAGGTTAGGCACGCTCAGTCAAGTTAACTCTTCATGCAGTGTTAACAGCTGTCACTTAATGTTAAGAATTTCAATCGTTCACTTTGCGTAACACACGGGTTGAGACGGGAACAACACCTAGGGAGTGACGATGATCAGTCGAAAGAAAATAGAGTTGAATTTATGAGTAATTAATTTATTGAACTGACCATTTGATCGATTCCTAGAGCCCTTGTGTAAAATTCCTCGCTGAAATGGATCATGGAGCTAACAATAAGTTTCAGTTCAGTTTGCTTAAAAGCCATGTTTAATGGAAAAACGTCAAAAAAAATACTTGGGACTCCATTTTGTATTTGTGATAAACTTGAAAAACGTTGTTAATTTATTAGTCTGTGACGAAATGCTGTAAAATTAATTGATACCTGCTAATCCTGGTTTGCTTTTCCGATGGACTTTTAAAACTATTCGACTTATCAGTTTAAGGAATTCTTCACTGTATAAAATTGTTGATCTCAAATAAATTTTTTATCAAGTCTGCGTCCATATCAGCACCTCAACTTTGATAATCCTCTGAACATAAATCTAACGCTACGCAATTTAGTTTGATCATTTCTACGGTTTGAGTTTCCCGCGCGCCGCCATTTTGAAATGTGACGTGTTTTGTTGCAGTGCCAGTCTCCACTCTCGATGAATACACTAGCAATGAACGAGAGGGGGTCTCGCACTGCAACCATCTTAGGTCACATTTCAAAATGGTGGCGCGCGGGAATTTCAAGCCGTAGAAATGATCAAACTAAATTGTGTAGCGTTAGATTTAGTTACAGAATTATCAATATGATAATTTCGAAATAGCAGTTAGATAGCCAGTGGTTTATCCGTATAATCCGTATACTCACCGGTCAGTTATAGATAACAATTTTTTTTCTGTGTTATCTTTTCGCAGTGTTTGCTTTATCGAGCTCCAGCTCCTCAGTCGTGATGCCAACTACATCATCAGGTGAGGACGAACCCGTTGCAATATTAAGTAATAAACAACTTACAGGTTGAAGAACTTTGGCTTTTCAGAGATAAAATTGTTTAACTGTAAGAATTTATGGTCTCTTGCTAGACAGATTTCTGTTGATGTTCGTCGAAGAAATTTCTGCTTGAAATCTGCCAAATAGCAACTACCTAGATAACTTTATGGCAAGCTTTGGATGTACAGAAACCGGACGTACGTCATCACGGGAGGGGCTCACTCTGGGATAAACTTGGCGTACATAACTTGTATGGGTCCTGTGATAAATTAGTTGACTTATATACAGGGGAGGAACCGGGACAAACTGGACGTACATAACTGAGGCTAGGCCTGGGATAAAGTGGGCGCATATAAACAGGGGAGGGACTGGGATAAACTGGATGTGTTGGATGTGCATAAATAGGCCATAGCTAAGCTAAACTGGGGCCTGGGATAAAATGGATGTACGTGAACAGGAGAGGGACTGGGATAAACTGGATGTATATTACTGGGACAAACATGGCGTATACGTGTATAAGGGACTGGGTAGGGGAGAGAGAGACTGCTACCTTATCAGAAGAAAAGTACAGTACACCAAAGATATTACACTGCATTGTTAAAGTCTTATTCTATCAATAAAGACTCGAATTATTCCTAAAAAAAGGACTCAAAGTATTTTCCATTTGAATTTATTCTGTTACCTTTGTCATTATCAATTTATTTACTAATGAAAGTGGTGCTTCATCTGTTGGCTGTTTAGACTATAAATGCACGTAACGCTTATTTTCAGCAAAACAAGTTCTTTGTTTTAAAATAACCGATGTCACAATAAATGAGAATGATAAATTTGGCTAACATATGTTTGTGTTTATGCACTCTAACTTGAAAGCACAAAGTACGGCGAATAGCCCACAGAACACGCACTGGACAAGCTCAGTTCTCGGTGTGGATAAAACCTCTTTAGCAGTAACCCCATCACCTGTGCACTCAGACAATTGCACTGGCACAAAAGGTTTGCAGATTCCGCGAGTTTTTTAACTTACCTAGTTACGGAGTTTTGTTTAATAAGCATTTACGGGTACAATCCTCATCTGCTTTCCTTTCCTTTCTTGTAGGCAAGCTTAAGCTCAGTCCTTCCTCTTTCTTCTGTTTATTCTGTTTTTCTCTTCCTCTGTGTTACGACCTCATTCAAAATCGTACCCATAAATTTCACATAATTCGGTTATACTCTACAGATTTCCCATTCTTTGAATCTCAAATATACTTGATAATGACCCCTTGCGCCCAGGGTTTATCAGATCCATAGCCTTTTTTTTCCACACCTATATTAAGCGCCTAAAACATATTTTCTCTCTTCCTTACAGAATGCTTATGACCATCAAAGTCCATTATGCCCCCTTCTTAGGTCTTCTACGCAAAGTCTCTTTGTGAGGCCAGAATATAGTGTTTTTTTCCTTTGCTTTGTGCAGCACCCTCTGCCTAACTGGTAATTACTCCATCCATTTCTTCTTATCCTCTTTAATGCTCGTTTTTCTTTCCTTATTCTCCTTGTATTTTACCTTAACTCACCGCTCGATTCCTTCGGAACGAGTTTCTAAGGTTATCAAATTTCTTCCTTTTAGTCTATAAGTCTCCATGACTCTTCAAATATCCACGGTTTCCTCCAGTCTGTGAGGTAGGCCCCAAATGGACGGTAAATGGGGAAGAACTGAGAAACTGGGGAAAAAGAAGAAAGCGCCTGCTCCGTAGGACTGCCTCCTTATGAAACCTAGGGAAGATTCCACGTTTTATCTAGGCTATACGAATACCTACTACTAATGCACTTTTAATATTTATTTTCTTTACAGAAAACAAAGATTCTAGCAAAGATGACTTCCAAGCCCAAATGACATACTACTTATTGATCGCTTGCACAGCGTTATTTGCGATAATACTTCTCTTAATTGTCATACTGGTAATACAACTTTGTCGAGTGCAGAAGACACTAAGGAGGAAAAATCCTGCTACTGCGAACTGAAGAATGTCATAAAGTACACTCGCCCACCAGTCCTTGTTCTGGAACTGACCATATAGATAAACGTAGAGGGTCAAATAGATCAACCGTGAAGGATGCATATAAGTCTTATAACTTTGGAGAACCCAGTAATAGTTGAGAGGGACTCTTGAAAAAATCTTGTTCTTGATGTGTATGGCACTATCGATCTTATATGGCACGAGGTTTTTGCAAAGACAAGATCTTGAAACTGTTTTTCGTAAATGCAAACTTGGTTTTCTAGGTAACGTTAGCTATAGATTATCAAGGTGTCGTGGGTGCAAACTTGGTTTTCTAGGTAACGTTAGCTATAGATTATCAAGGTGTCGTGGGTGCAAACTTGGTTTTCTAGGAAACATTAGTTGTTATAGATCAACAAACTGTCATTGTACATGTGTGCAAATTAGTTTTTCTTGGTTATAGACCATAAAGGTGTCGTGAAGGCCAACTTGGTTTTCTAGGAAGCGTTAGTTATAAATCATCAAGTTGTCATGAATAGTTTTGCTTTTTCGGAAACGCTAGTTATTTCATAGATTATCAAGGTGTCATAAATGCAAATTTGGTTTTCTAGGAAACGTTAGTTACAGACCATGAAGTTGTCACAAATGCAAAGTTGGTTTTCTAGGAAACGTTGTATATTATCAAGGTGTCATGAATGCAAATTTGATTTTCTTCGAAATCATCAAGGTGTCACGAATTTAAGTATAACTACCGTTTCCAAGGAAAATTTTAAGTATTTCGAATTGAGTTCTTGTGGCAGGTCTACGGAGGAACCAATATACATTTCCAGTTTAATTTATTTTGAGGATTACTTGCAAAGTAATCGCCACTCTGAGCATAGTATAATAACGGCAACGCTTGTCACGTATAAGAACGTAATACATTTAAATTACACAAATAAATATCCCACTCAGTTATATTAGTTGTTACATTTGTTCGAAAGCGTGTTTTGTAAGGCTGCTCTTACGTTTTCAAACATTACGGTGATCTTGATCAAAACACCTGTACTTATTAGAATTATTGCCCAACCAAAAAGTGAAAAAAGTTAATTACCGCCCAACCTTGAATTAACGCCCACCCAAAAAGTAAAAAAAATTAATTAGCGCCCAGCTTCGATTTAGTGCCCTACCAAAAAGTGAAGTTAATTAGCGCCCAACTTTGAATTAGCGCTCACCCAAAAAGTCAAAAAAGTTAATTACCACCCACCCAAAAAGTTAATTAGCGCTCACCCAAAAAGTGAAAAAAGTTAATTAGCGCCCAACTTTGAATTAGCGCTCACCCAAAAAGTCAAAAAAGTTAATTACCACCCACCCAAAAAGTTAATTAGCGCTCACCCAAAAAGTGAAAAAAGTTAATTAGCGCCCAACTTTGAATTAGCACTAACCCAAAAAATGAAAAAAGTTTATTACTGCCCACCCAAAATGTGAAAAAAGTTAATTAGTGCCCAGCCTCGAGTTAGCGCTAACCCACTCTTCCAAGAAACAGCTAGTGCAAAAAAAGAAATTCGATACTTAAAGTGAAGTGTACAAGAGATGTGTCGATTGTTTCATTTCCTCAGTAGCTTACAATGACTATTGTCATAGTCCGACAGCCTATTAGAACGCTGGTATCCTCCTCTATCTTTCAGGCAATTTTCATGATCATGAGAGTGAAAATGATTTTCCTGAGTAAAAAAATAGTGAAAATTGCTAAGTCTTTTTCATTGTTATGTTCATGCAAATTAAAGTTGCTACTCATCAAAGTTATTAGCGCCCAGCCTCGAAGTAGTGCCCACTTTGAATAAGCGCCCACCTCAAAAAGCCAAAAAAAAATTTAATTAAGGCCCATGGCACTAATTCGAGTAAATAGGGTCAACTTTACCCTGCTAAAACCGGTTTCACATATAAACCGAAGTTGTTCTAACAATACTCTCCTAGTGTATTTCTTTCATTACAGTAACAAATCAACAAACAACATTTTTCAAATTTAGACAGTTTATTACCGT
This sequence comes from Hydrozoanthus sils, assembly GCA_027575215.2. Taxonomy (NCBI): domain Eukaryota; kingdom Metazoa; phylum Cnidaria; class Anthozoa; order Zoantharia; family Hydrozoanthidae; genus Hydrozoanthus; species Hydrozoanthus sils. Next base: position 9,147 of record JAOBRD020671002.1, read on the forward strand.
TAAGGCCGCAAAAACATTCCCTTAAAAACTCGTTACTTTAACAATATATTCACAAGTACAATCTTAAAATGTTTGTGGAGAAGTGACTTAGTTTTTTGTGAAGTGAAGAATTTGAGTTCCATTGTGCAGATCCTGGGCTTTCATCCAAGTTTTAACCACACAATTTCATAAACAACACATACACAAAGAGACACATCTCCTTAAAACAGTATCTGACTGACATGTTCTTACAATCTAGTTGGCTATCAACTGTAGCTAAAAGACACTATCAAATAATTGTAATTGTTTTAACACTTTTAGCAAGAACCAGTTTATCAACACATGACCCTCCTTGAGCCAAATTTGTCATTTTTGAAAGAGAAAGTGCAGGGGTTTCATCAGGAGCAGGCAACCAGGAAATTTCTCTGCCTATTAAGTTCCTTGAGTTCCTAGGGATACAGCCACCTACTTTAATATGGTCTGCCACCTTCTTCAAAACTTGTTGAAACCCCTGAAAGTGGGACCAGGGATCAAACAAAATAAACAATCAGCAATTTTGAAAAATATGGCGACCTGTACAGCTACCCACAATTCCTAGCATGAAAACATCTGAAGTTGCCCTTAAAAATACAAAGAGAGAAACCTTCAACACGACATACAAAGTGTTGTTACTAAAAGTAAGAGTTTCATCCTTGTGGCCATCACTGTGTGTGTTAGGTCTGCAAGGCAGTGTACTGGCACTATCTTTTCAGTATGGTCTTCTGGAGACACAAGAAAGAGTGGGCCCTAATTTGGAGAACTTATCAATTTGACATTTTTTGTTCTAGGGACTTAAAATGAAAGCATTAAATCAATACTCTGAAGTCCTTAATAATAGTATAGGGTGGAAAGATTTCAAATACAAGTTTGTAAGATAAACCATAATATTAATAAAAAAGTATGAAATAACTTTTTTCTTTGAGATGGGTGCTGCTTCTTGTCAAAAATGATTGATGAATGTAAATACTAAGCATTGTGTCCCTGAAGAAGAGTATTGATAGTCTGAAAACTGCAGTGAAGATGCTTAGCTTATCGAAACTCAGAAATTAATAATAGTACGGTCCCAAAGGCTCATGTAGAGTAGAAATTTAGTCAAAAATAAATAATAGTACATATAAGTAGTTATTATTAAGGACTTAAGAGTAATGTTTTACAATTTGCTGGTAAAATGTTTTTTAGACCTATCAGAGCTAATGCTTACTATTTGGCTTATATATTTTAAAAATATACAAAAAATTTAAATTATGTTTCAACTGCTACCCATAGTCTTTTTGACCATGCTGAGCTGCTCCTCTGTTAGATTGAGCTGTCTGTCATGAAGCATAGCAACTGATCCAAACCCGCCAACACATCCATTCAACACAGCTGCAACAGTTGAGTCTTTCAGTTCTTCGGGACTTAAATTTAAGCTGTTGAGGATAGCAGGACGCTGCCTCAGCATGTATTTTTGGTGGTAGCTGTTGAATGCAAAACAAATGTATGCATTAAAATTAGAATACAATTTAAAAGAACTTGCATATCAAAAATGCAAATTTGCATTAAAATCAGTCCCTTAAGACACTATATTTTGGGTATAAAATGGTTTATTTCTAACTTATCTTACAGACGGTTTACAAAAAAAAAAATACACAGGTTTCTGGTTTCTCTCGACTTGTTAGTATCAACTTAGTGGAATTATTCTTATTAATTCTATGATTTTACCTGGCAGGGGGAGGGGGCATTGGGGGTGCTCATCAGAATCTTGGGTTGGTTGTGCTGCTGAACATTGATAAAGTTGAACCTGTACTTAACTAGAAATGGTTTTATTTTGATACGTTGTTCTAAACTAGAAATCCAATCCATCAACCTGTCCTTAACAAGACACATTTACAATAGATAAAAACAAGTTTTAAGAATAGAATTTTCTTTTAGCTTTGACTTTATCAATCAAAAGAACCAATAATGTTACTTACTCTTCTGCATCATAAAAGGTCTGTGCTGGCACAATCTTGGTCACTATTTGCTTTTTAACTTTGGCTTGGTGTTCCTTTCGTGTCTGCTCTGCAAGTTCTTTTTGCTCTTTATCATGATAGAAAATTGCTGACATGTACTGCCTTGAATGACATGCAGTTGAGTCATGACTGGCCCAGAATTTCTCCAACAGCTTTCGAAAACTAGTCTGCTGTGGGTCATATTCTACCTGGATTGTCTCTGTATGATCCCCGCTATAAATAAATAACAGAAATAAACTTTTAGAAAACACTTGTAGTAAATAAAACTTAGGCAGCTCACAACAAAGCTTTTCTGAATAAAAAGAGATCTCATATTTCTCAAGTCTGCAAGCCAAAAACAACAAAGGATGAACAATTTTGAATAATAGACATTTTTGCTTTTATCGTACTAATGTATTCTAAACCAGATGCTTAACTTGGAATTTTGAATTGTTTAAATTGCTAGCTAAGATTACTGAATTTTTGCCTCTGGTAGCCAGTAAACAAGTTCCTCTCTTGTCAGATGCAAATACAAACAACGTTGTCTCGCCTGTAGTTTAGTTTCTTTCTTTTTGTTATAACTGTAAGTACTCATATATATATTTTTCAATATGTTATCTGTACTTCATCTGTAGCTTTGTGTGCAAAAATAATTCTTAATTTATTTTCAGATTTGTTTGCCCAAGAAATTAGAAGAGAAGCTTGATTAAATTGTTTATTATATAGTTTATCATCCTGTTAGAAACAAAAACTCTAAGTTTATCAGTCGCAAAAGTTCTACACAATTTTTCGTAGCCAGCTGGCAACTAGTTCTAAAAATCTACTCTGAATTCTCTAATAATAGTATAGAGCAGAATAGTGGTACAGGGTGGAAAAATCCTTCAAAATTATAAATAGTATAGAATGGAATAGTAGTATAGGGTGGAAAGATTTCAAATAGATGGGTGCTGCTTCTTGTCAAAAATGAGGATTGTGTCCCAGAAGAGGAATTAATAATAATACATGCCCAAATAAGGCCCATATAGAGTGGAAATTTAGTCAAAAATAAATAATAGTACATATACTATTATTAAGGACTTCATAGTATTAGCCAGTGTTTGTTTTTTAGTAATATTAGCCACCCATAGAGGGAATTAGCTCAAGCCCTGCTGTTTATCTTCAATAAAATATTTTAACAGTTACTTAGACTACTTTAGTTGTTCACTTTAATAATTTAATAATAAGTGCTCCATTTATTTCTTTCACATGTGTTTGAAAACAATGACGAGGCTGAATAGCAGAATACCTTATAACGAAATTTTTTTTTCCGACTGCTCATTGACAATAAGTACTTCAACTTTTATTCTAATTTATAAAGAAACTGAGTATAGGCAGAAATAATATGGCCATGGGCATTTAAAAAACAGAAGGTTAATTGTATGACATTTAAGAATAAATATTAGCATTGTGAAGACATGGCATTTTGGCAACATGTCACCTTTACAAAATGTTAATTTGAGAAGAAGCTCTAGGTCGAGCTTTTCCCTAATTTACAATTGGTAATTGTGACATGTTGCTGCCGAAACATCATGTTTTGGTAGTGTTAATATTTATTCTTACTTGGGCATCTAATTTTATTGAAAACAAAATATATTTATAATGGATAAAGACAAGTTTTAGGAATAGAATTTTTTTTCGTATCTATTAATTGTTGTCTTGATGAAAGCTAAGTGGGCCGTAACTGGGCATTTTGCATGCATGCAAGAAAAATTCAATTGCTCATATCTAAGACCTAGGTCTTGTGTAGCAGGTTTGAGTGAAAATGGGTTATTAAATGCAACAAGATGTTGGAAATAAAATTTGTTGGCTTTCCAATGATCCTTTATTGGATCTCAACAAATAATAAAGGAAAGAAAGTAAAGCAGTAAAAAGCTAACCATACAACTTGAGCTTATCTTTCTTTAACATTGATACTGGCAGGGAAGGAAACGTTTTGTTGTGCCAAGCTAACCATACAACTTGAGCTTTCTTTCTTTAACATTGATACTGGCAGGGAAGGAAACGTTTTGTTGTGCCAAGCTAACCATACAACTTGAGCTTATCTTTCTTTAACATTGATACTGGCAGGGAAGGAAACGTTTTGTTGTGCCAAACTTGAAAAGAACAGACAAAGAGTGTGGTTTTTAATTTCTGATCCAGGTATGCTACGAAACCTTCAGCTATATTAGAGACTTCAAATTTAGAAATTTGCTGTGTCATAATTTTGGAACAGTTTTCATCGTTATCATTCCCAACCATTAAAAAACGATTTCATTTCATTTCAAAGATATTGCACCTGAAATAATTGATCAAGCCGGTGAATGTTTTTTAAAACTCTTTACGACTTCTTTTAGGAACAAACCAAATAAATTGTGAGGTACATAATACTGTAAGTCTCTATGCAGTGAAAATCATGTATTTATTTATACAGCAGTCTGGGAAGCTAGTTACCAGTAGTTGTTAAAGTCTAGGATATATTCAAATCAGTGTAGCGATTAAGTAGTTCATCAAATACAAGAAAACACCGCAAAAGCTCGTGGCTTTCAAGTACTCACAGGCTGTGATACGTAGGGAACTTTTTCGTTCCTCCAGTATATCCAACTCTAGTTGAGACTACGCCATCCGCACAACCAAAGTCGGCCTCGGGGAACCAAAATCAGCTGAGAGCAAGAGTGGCTTTACGAGTTTGTTTCACTTCCATGTCGATTGGGGATCTCTTTGGTAGATTCTGAAGGACAGAACTCTTCGTGTGAGTACCAAGAACCGTCACACTATCTCGAAAATGACGAAGGAACCTCGACATGCAGTTCGCTTGACTTGCTTCAAACGTAACCGACTGCAAATGAATATTGAAGTGACGTAACAGATTTGGCAAGTGGACCGCAATTAAATTCTGACCAATCAAAAGGCGTTGAAAAGAAGAACTTCCTGCCAGTCTTGGCAGTGTCACGCGCATTATCTCAAGATGAAAGCTAACTCACGTGTAAACCAAATGAGTGATAAACAGACATTTTACAACTACAAGGAAAATTCGAGTTGCAATAAACAATGGAATACGAAATACGAAGTAAGTGAAATACAAGTCGTGTGCTTGCATACTTTTGCAACACGGATGATTTTTTAAATTGACAAAGCTATCAGAGCCGAAACTGAAATTGACGGAAGAGAGGTAAAGAGCGACGCCTTTTTAAAATGCGGTTGTCAGTAATTGTTCTCAAGGGCTCGCAGAGCAATTACGCAACCTTTCGCTTGCACAGTTATCGCGTGCGCAGATTCAAATCCCGATGACGGGCCCAGGGACAGGGACACCTTTGCCTGCATTTCTCTTAGCATAATAGGTAACTATTTTGAGATCGAGCATAATAGGCAAAAAGCGAGCATACCGTTAACGCTCTGATAAGCTCCCGGGGACTTATTTATTTTCAGCCCTTCCAGACGGTGCCTTTTAATAGTAGGGGAGGGGGGGCTTATTAAAAAATTGTCAATAGCCAACCCAGCCCCTGAAGAAGCATGCCAAAGACACATTTACTATACTGTGTTCCTATAACGTTATAATTAGCACTTTTAAAAAAATAAACAGATTATAAGAAGGCATTTTCACACTCATATCCCACTGTTTTGGCGGCGGGCCACAGGTCTTACAAATGTTATGACTTATGGTATATAGTTTTTAAAAAAACTATTGAATGCATCGGCGAGTAGTATAAACTTGAAGTATTATATGATAAA
>JAOBRD020671222.1:3208-14880 GCA_027575215.2 Hydrozoanthus sils
AGTTAGAGAAACTCCTCTAACACAAGAGATTTACAGATTCTCATTATGTATTTTACGGGTAGTTTTATAGGTTTTTATACGCTAAGAATTGCGTCTTAATAGGGGAAGGAAACAGTTAGAGAAACTCCTCTAACACAAGAGATTTACAGATTCTCATTATGTATTTTACGGGTAGTTTTATAGGTTTTTACACGCTAAGAATTGCGTCTTAATATACGGATCGCCATCTTTTTCGCCGCGGTCAATAGTCGACAATTTTACGGTTCCTGAAAGGTATTCAAGCTTCTACATGAAACCTAGGCGAAAGTTAGAGAAGTGGAAATTAGAGACATGCTGATAAGTTTCTTCCTTATGATAATCATTTCCACTTCTCTAACTGTGCCAGGACATCTTTCCTCGGTTTCGTGTAGAAAACTGGTTACCTCTAATTTGAAGAACTGTGAAATGGACTATTGTGCTGCCAGCTACAAAACAATTTTCAAAAGAAAAAAAAGAAGGAGATGATAAACCCCAATGTTTCAACAGTAAAGTGAACTTCAATGGGGTTTCCGAGGTGATGGAGAAAACGATCTTACTGCATGCAATAAGATTGCTAATTCTAAATCGTTATTTTATCTTCAAAAATCAGCTGATTTTAGGAACTGTCAACCGTTTAAATTTGTATTTTCACTTCGGTTGACAGGAACAGATAGATAGACAAAGACAGACAGAAAAACAGAAAGACAGAAAAAGCAAGGCACAGACATATAAGCAAGACACAGACAGACAGAGAGAAAGAGTACGACAGGCAGATAGACAGACAGAGCAAAATTTTCAGAGAGAAAGTTGGAGGCAGATACGGATACACAGACAGACAGAGACAAAAAGAGTAAAACTTGAATGATTGGTCAGTTTCCTGATTTGATTCCTTCTCTCACTTGAAACTTACACTAGGTCCAGTCGGCACTCCTTCCACTTCGGCACTTCCTATCTTGCTTGTAATATGGCGGTTACCGACCGTCTCATTAAGAATGGTATCACGCTTGTCATCGTCTGATGATTATTTGATGTAAAACATTGTCTTTAATACCATAGCCATGGAATAAGCTAGTTATGATTAAAGAAATAGTTTGAACCGAGACACACATTTCAAATCCATTATGAAAAAAAAAGCAGTGGAACAAAAACATATTAACTTATTTTTTCCTTTTTTAGATGAACTGAAAAACTGGGCTCCAGATGGAAATCGAACAATCAACACTCCGTATACTAGTCGGACGCTCTTACTGAAACGCAATGAAGGGCGGGATCATTGTGGGAGAGATGAATGGACTGTATAACACAATTATTGAATAGTCGATTTCACGGTTCCTGAAAGGTAACCAAGCTTCTACATGAAACCGAGGCGAAGCTAGGTTGTCCTGGAACTGTTAGAGAAATGGAAATAATAGGCATGCTAATAACTTTCTTTCTTATGACAATCATTTTTTACTTTTCTAACCTTGCCAGGACAGACTTCGCCTCGGTTTCATGTAGAAGCTTGACTACCTTTCAGGAACCGTAAAATCACTGAATATGCGTTGATTGACTGTATCTTGCAGTCTTTAAAAATAGCGTATGAAGAAAAAATGTTTATTTTAGCAGTAATATATAGAAATTAACAAGACTAACGAATAACCGTAATTTGCCCAGTAACGAGACTCTAGATCTTCGCGCACAACGCGATCGAAGTCTGTTTCAGCTTTTTCTCTTTCCTAAAAATAAGATGATGTCTTTTCAAATGTTTAAAAAGGCGGGTTAAAATGTGTCTAAAAGTTTCCAAACGTTTACGGTTAAAAGGTTTATCAAAAATAATCATCATAGTAAACAGAATCTGCTTTTCTTCTATTGCAGCATAAAAGTATGTAATCGATGAATACTTTTGAGATTGTCGATTATAGTTACCAAATTGTGTTATTAAAGTAAGTAAATAGAATTTCCCTATCTTGTATCGTGTGTACCGTTTGATTTCATTTACGAATTTCAATTTCTAGGTATCAAGAAAAAAGAAAAAATCTACACATTTTAAAGCATGCTTTAGGTTTTAAGGATTTAGTATATTCTAATGTTTTTTTAAACAAAACTAAAAGATTTTATTAATGTGTTAGAATAATACAGCCTTTGACCTAAAAGATATTCTGGTTTGTATTTTGCTTATGGAGCTCGACAGAGGAAACAAAAACACTCGATATCGCGCAGTAAGTCTTTTACGATGAACTTTTACAAGTTACACAAAAGAAGGAATCTTTCATGAAGTTGTTCTAAGCCCTAATTTTTGATCTTAAAGGACCACTTCACACAATAAACTCGATATCGCAGTAAGCCTTTTACGGAAATCCTGTTATAGTTAAAGGTTACAGAAAAGAAGCCAGGAATGTTCCACGAAATATTTCTAAGCCTAATCTTTGATCTTAAAGGACCACTCTCGTCACAAGTGATCAATCTTACCCGCTTAGACAAGAAACTCACCTTCAAGCTTAACTAAACAGTCATACAATCAATAACTTCAAGCTCATTACCTTTTCTGATTCCTTAACACTTTTTCTCTTGAGCTTGCAATATATTAAGTAAATTGGTAGAGAAATGAGGTTCAGTGGCACAATGATGGGGTGATAGGAAGTGTACGTTCTCACTGTGATGGCTTTCTTGTACGACCACTCGTCAGTAGAGTTATCCTGCAAGACTAACAGCCATCATTCGTGCAACAAAAATGGAGCAAAGAGATCACTGAGCAATAAACAAACCACACCTTCTTAACACTCAATAGCTTTAACAAGGATAATCGTATCACACAGTCATTTATCCGAACCTTCGATAATTATTTTGAAAAACGGAACCATCGACAAAGTATAGACTGTTCAATTAAAGTATGTTACGACGTTAACCAAATAGCATTACAGAAGTAACAAGCTGACCCAAAATTTAAATGAACTGAGAAAAATTTAAGTAACATATTAAAAACTCAATTATGGTTTGTAAATGAAAAATATATAAAATACATTACTTTACCGTAGAAAGAGTTAGCTAAATCCATTCTCAAGCCTAAGTGGCTCATAGGGCCGGCGCTTGTCTCCGGTAATTTTTGTAGAGTTAAGCGGATGAGAGTCTTAATGCCTCCCCCGCAGAGGACACTAATCTATCCCCGGTTAGCCCCCAGCAGAACTGGTACTCATTTATACAGCTGATCGATCGACTGGAACAAAGTCAGGTAAAGTATCTGGTTCAAGGACATAACACAGTGGTTTGACCTGGGCTCGAACTCGCGACCCTGGGATTATGAGCCGAACACGCTAACCGCTCGGCCACTGCGCCGCCGACAAATACACGCGAACTCACCTCAACCCTTTGATAAGTATTTGACAACAACGCCACCATCATATTGACCAGTAGTATAACGGCTATGACAAGGAACACTACGTACAGTACCAGGGCAATTGCCGTCGTTGTGACGTCGGTCGAACTAAGTGCATCAACCTCAGCCATGCTAAATAAGGACCATACAAGCTGTCTCACTGTCTGCCACCAACTTCAGAACATTAAAATAGAATATCATCTATTAGAGAAAATCAGGTAAACGAGAGGGATTTTATGTTGCGTAGCAGTGATCACTTCATCAGATTTTGAAACTATTTTTAAGTATAAAAAATGTTCAGTTAACAAAAGTCCTATCACTAAGAAACCTTGTTGATAGTCTAAATTGCAAGGCTTGTTCAAAATTTTTTTGACGTAATTGCGAAGCATCCATGACATTATTGCATTAAACTTCTGAGAGAAACCAAGAAAAAATTAGTCTACTCCTGGTTTTCTAAACTTTTTTAATACCTGAGTGTTTGGAACTAAAACTTGGTGATACTTTCTCAAATTTATCAAGGAATTATTCGTAGAAAACAATTAAAGTTACTAAACTTCTTGACATCAGTGAAGGGGCTTCTTAATTTGTTGGTTCTGAGATATTGCCTAGATGTCTGAATAATTTAGCTTTGTAGCTAGTGCAGACCGCCAGTGCCCTCTTCATATTGATCCGATCAATACTACTATTGTAAGTTCTCCGTCGTTCTATATCCAGGGAACTCCCTTGCTATAATTAATAAATATTATATTGTAATCGATATACACTGTAATGTAAACTGGAGGGCACCAATAAAGTTGTTGTTGTTATCTGCTTCAAGGTAGCTTTTCAACAATAACAGACTAACTTATCGTTCAATTTGTTTGAAATTTAAGGGTACACTACAAACTGTTTCATGTGTATTCAGTTTCTGAGTCTCACTAGCTTTTTTCATGTGAAAAGTTTTTCCGTCCAATTATGATTTGGGGTTCTAGTTTACAATTTCTATCAACTTGGAAATTTCATTTCTTTCTCATGTTAACTATCTAGGGTAGAGCGCAGACGTCTCTTTTTAGCATCTACAGTTTAAGTTTGACATAATTTTAAAAAACAAAAATGAATGGTTAGTGAAAAAAAATTAGGTATAACTAATATAAGTAAACAGAACACGTGATAGTTGCATAAACTAATATTAGTTAACAAGAAGAATGGAGAACGAGCATTCGCAGACTATCATGTATGCAAGAGTTTCTTTACGCCGCAGTCGACATACCGCATCGTCATTGCTGTTGTTCTTTGCTACAAGTTTACATACACTCGATTAAAGTAAATGACTCTGAAGAAAACTACTATGTCAAAGTACCGTAACTTGCTCTAGAAAAGCTCTAGAAACCTGTTACAATAAGTGGAATCCTCTTTTGCCCTGGATACTAAAGAACTCTTTATCGACTTAACCGAAAAGGTTGCATACTTTAGATAACGATTTTTTTCTTTTTGTCAAATGTGTACATTTGAGTTTCGTGTTGTTGGTCTTCTCTTGTTTCATTTTTTTAAACTATTTTTCCATCTATCTTTATAATTTTCATCTAATGTTTGCATCAAATATACTCAGTTAGGATTTATTGAAAGTAAAAAAAAGAACATTTTTTTAGAATACAAAAACGTTCATGTACAAAAGTTTAAGTTAAGGTATTTGTAAATAGAATTGTAAGTGTTTGTAAAGGAAACTAAAATGAGTAAATGTTACAAAAAAAAGTAACTTGCTTATTACAGTGCTGGGTTGACCTATAGATGCGACAAGAGGTACGTACCAGGTAATTCCGTGTGACTTGCAGTAGCTGCAACGAGAACTCGATGTTAATCCATCTCTACGTTACAAGGTAAATACATAAAAAATTATCTGTCTGCTTGATGCATTGGTTAAACTAAAAATATCAAAATGGTACTTCGAAGTTAAAAGGTAGTTTAAAACAAACGTTTTCGACTCATGAGTAAACAAGTCCAAGCATTCTCTTTGTCTCTACTCCCCTCGGGGATAACTTAATAACTGCTAATTGCATATAAACTACATGTTCTCTTTCAGTTATTTACCTGAAGATGACCTTATGAGTCGAAAACATTTGTTTTAAACTACCTTTTAACTTTGAAATACCATTTTGATATTTTAACATTATCGGCGTTTTTATGCATTGGTAAAACTGTTTTTTTCTTTTGATGTATAGAAACAGAATCTATTCAAAGGAACTTATTACACGAAATTAATCCCTAGCTTCTTTGGCAATAATGAAAATTCAAAAATGGAAAACGATAGTAGTAAGTACCAATAGCGTTTGTTTTAACAAAGTTTTATATCTGTTTTGCTATTAGTGTTCCAATGAACAACTCTTCTGTTTTAATCTGAAATACACTTAAAGGAATTATATGATAGCCAAGGACACTTTGTAATAAGGATTCTTGCAGCAAAACACCACATTTTACCTCTTTTGTACCTTTTCCTTTGTGTTATAATTATAAGACATTTCTGCCACAAATAGTTTTGTCAGCGCAAGCGAAAAAGCAAGTATAATTGCCAGGAATTGTCCAACAATAGCACCAAGGTCAGCCACGATCCTAAAGAGAGCGATTTGTATTGGACCCGTGCTTCGCCTGGTCTCCATTATGTGACCAAATGCCCGGTCGGTGATGAGGGAAGTGTTCAGGCCATACAGGTAGTGGGCTATGACCAGAGCACGGTTGTGTATAACGTTGCCATCAATCGACCAAGTTATGACGCGCAAGACCAGTATCACCAGATATACAACGATGGTGGCGAGGTCGATTACGTTCCAGCTATCACTAGAGCATTCAAGAATAAGCATAAGCAAATCCAGTTACAAATTTGTGTTCCTTATTTTGTATCCACCGCCTGGTTACGTTAGCCCAGTTGGAAGGCGACAACTTGCCGTGCAGGAGGCCCGGGTTTGATTCCCGGTGCCGGAGCTTTTAAAGTAACTAAGGAGAAGGTACTGCCTTTGCTTTAACGTCTGCAAACGGTTAGCTAGACCTATGCGTCATCTCGGATAAGGACGTTAAACCATGGGTCCCGGCTGGCAGACCTCGAAGGTGACCTCGAGTCCTATTGCATGCATGTTTTCATTCCGTCACTCCTTGAGTCAAATTGTCATAAAATAAAACAAAATAAAAATAACTTTTTCTAACCCTTTTGTGTTTTCTCATGCTTTGCATTTATTTTAAACAAAAAACCACGAAGTTAAAGGCCTTCATTTTACCAGCACAAGTGTCTTGTTGTTTTCTAGAATAATAAACATCTATTCTTGTATATTTAGATGCTGGTATTTCGCATTTAAGAAATGTTGACCAATTTGTCATTACACCAATTCAAGAACTAAATTAATGAAGAGGTTTTAAACATCACTTACCTTGTGATGCTCAGACGAAGGGCTAACGCTCGAAACGTCAGCTTTTCCCATCATCTCACGGCGACGATAATTTATTTACCATGTAATACTACAAGTTTATATTACTCGCCGACGCATTCAACATTTTTTTTAAAAACTATATTCCTAAAACTTACCTGAGGTAGATTTGTAACTGCCTTCTAACCCAGGGTTTTTGTTCTTCTTTCGTCAGCTTTGCGATAACTTTTGATTGAACGAACTGGTAGGCTTCATTAGCAAGGCGACCAGCAAAAAACACCAGTATGACCCATTCGAGATTGCTGAATGGAATTGTAGACTTTGCCACACACAAAGCAAAATGAAGAGCCAGCAGTGTAAGGTAGCTGAGCGAGTCTTTAAAGAAGATTAAGTAAGGAGTCTCCAACAATAGGATGTATTTGCCTAAAGAGGAATTAAGCGTTATCAAGTTACCAACTATCAGGAATAGGTACCTTTCAATACTGGAACGTTTTGGGCTCTCGAGTTTGGTAAGTCAGTCATTACTAACAAAATTGCAATAAAGCTTGAAAACATAAAACTTTGCAGTAGTTAATTAGTTTGGCATGTTTTAAAAGCTGAAGGTTGCCATGACAGATTCAGTGGTAGAAAACAAAACAAAAAAGCAAAGTCAAAAAGATGTCATTGTAAATGAATAGAGGGAAGACCTAAAACGCTACTGAAGGAATTTGAAAACTATTGAGTAAAGAGCACAAGAAATCCATCGTATTGGCAATTTTAATTTTGGTCATCTCTGAGCACGCCAGTGCTCTGCACTGCAAAATCGATCGACTAAAGATATAAAGTCATGGCACCCACAGGAAAGCATGGAAAAGAGATTGAGAAGACAGACGAGATTCTGGTCACCAGCTAGCTCAAGTCTACGGATCCATGTTGTCTTGTACTTAGTAACTGTAGGACAATAAATTCAGAGTGTAACATTGATAAAGGCTTTTGGATGGAAGCAAAAACTTTCTTACAATTTTCAACAAACGATGGTATAAAACGAAAAATCTGTATGATACTGTCATACCCCAGCTGACAAACTGTCATTTACGCAACTGCTCAGTAGCTTGTCAAATATTTGCAACCATCAACTAACTATCCTTTTCATCACTGACGGTAACAAAAACAAAACCAAAATGACTATAATCTTTATCCTATTCAACGATATTTTTTTGATGCTGTAAGTGGAAATTATCAACAATTGAGAAGCAATTTATCTGAAAAGAGAGAGAGAGAGAGAGAGAGAGAGAGAGAGAGAGAGAGAGAGAGAGAGAGAGAGAGAGAGAGAGAGAGAGAGAGAGGGTGTGTTTCTTAAAAAGAGTTTGAAGAATGGGAAGTTGAAAAGCGAGGGAAAGGTAATTTTAAACAGTTACTCTTCCAGCTTATTACCTTAAATCAAAGAAAGAAGACAAAAAAGAAGTTAAATCAAAGAACAAAACAGATTTTGAAAGCTTTTACTACTAATCGTACGAAGAACAGCACGAAACTTTTTTTTTCAATTCTAAGTATACATACGAAACAGACTGAGTTTTCCGTTCTCATTTTTTGCACCAACCGGAGGCTCCTCATGAGAATTACCTGCAAGATGATATACGCCTTATATTCAGCATATCTATACAATTTTGGTCCATGAAAAGAATCTAAGTTGAGAAACTAACACATAAATTTTAGCATGCCTAGTATGTGTGTTTCTTAGGTGCTGTTTTACTGGTGTAACACTTCACTAATTAAGGAGAATTTTATTTATAAAAACAATGAGGCTGAGAATCTCCGAAAATAAGGTCATTCTAGGAACATACTGATTAATGGCAAAGAACCTTTGTTTTGGATACAGCGTAAATTTTTTGAGTACATTTTTATTATCAGCTAATGATCATCTATGTAACATTGCGTTTAGTAATGGGCATGTACAAGTTTCTTTTCTTTTTTTTTGTTTGTTATTATATTTCTGTCCTGCCGGCTGTGGTAGCGTCAAAGTTCAGTTTGTGCTTCTGGTAGGCTTGTATAAACGAATGGAAAACAAAAACCGCTTACCCAGTACTAACAATTAAGTTTTGAGGCTGAAGTCCTATAAAAATTCGAGAACATTGAGCCTCTGCCCAAAAAATTTGAAGTTCTCACAAAAAAACACCGTTGTATGCAGTATCACATTGCTTGAAACTGCCCGAGTTTAAGTTTGTCTAACAAGATTTTAAAAAATCTGTTGCATGATCAAATCATTTCAGTTATGTTCTTCGATAATTGATTCAACATTTTACTAAATGTTTCTACAGAAGATACTGCATTACAAATTGAAGCTAATGATGTTTCAAATTCACACAATGTGTTCAGTTTCTCACCGAATCGGGCGGCATTTTCTTTTATCACTTCTTTCAGTACTAGTGGCACATGAGTTGCTCGTCCTGCAGTAAAAAAAACAGGTACAAAGATTACTTATCTATAGAGATTGCACATTGATACCCGGAAGTATTAAAGTAGAAACAATGGAAACATGAACTCTACCTAATCCAAAACTATTTTCTCACTTCGAAATGCCAAAAACGATTTCACGCATTTCTAGTGCTTTTTTTAATCTTTACAAAACCAATCCGTAGCAATTGTTACCGATAAACAGAAAAGGGTTGTGATCGTGCTTAGCTTACCCCTGCTTGTGAGAACCAGCCTGTTAATTCTGATTGGTAGTTGCAACCCTGTAGCGCTGTCAAATTGGCTACAAAATAAAAACTATGTATGGCTGAAATTGTTATAATGTAATTAATGAAGGGCGGTGCTGAGCTCCAAAGTACCTGTGCGTACAGAGTCAGGCGACTTTGATCCAGTGTGAGACCAGTTTCATGTTAACGTGTCAGAACTGTTAAGTATAGTAGTAGGAAAGGTTCTGAGCTTGTTACTTCACTTTAGGGGTAAGACAGCTGTTGCAATATGCTTATACTCTGTAAGCTCCAACAATAATCCCAACAGTTACACTTATTAAAACTTTGTCGTTAGTTAAGGACCTGTTGGAACTCAGTAAATGCGTTGCAGCCAACATAAACATTAATTTAGTTATATATAAAAAAATTGGTGAGTTGAACACCGCATAAAATAGATAAAACTGAAATGACGTTTCGAACTGGCTGCCCTTCGTCGGAGTAAAATAATTCCGACGCAGCCCTGTTTTTACCACATTAATTTAGTTACCAAACGCATATACTGAACAAAAAAATTTTGTTTGTGTGTAAATTTTATAACAATTATACACTTTTGCTAGAAAAATATCCACACAAATTCTCTACAACAAGGGGCGCATGCGCAAGGCAAAGTTACAACTTCTAAACATCGAAGACTAAATGTAAAGCTGGAATATTTGGTAATAAGCTTTTAAAAACTGTTGTTAAAGAAAGACATTTCAAAGTCATTACATGTATACTCATTTGGATTTCGACGTTTTTGAAAAGCATCTACCGTGTATAACATCAAAAACACCAGAGGACACAACACGATATCAACAGCACTCAAAATATGGAGAAATATCCACCGGCAATAGTCAAAGAAACAGTGCTTGGCCTTTGCTAGTTCGAAGTATCTGCCATACCAATTCTTCATCATAAAACTGTACATCACTGGGTTGGAAAGGAACTACAAAGAAATTTACAAAACGGAATGGTCAGATTCAGAGACAAAGGCTTCGCATTGCCAAAACAGCACACCACTCTCTTAGACAAATAGCTTTGTTGATATACACCGTGGTTATTTGGAATTGTAACCTTTTTGTTCCATATTATAAAATCCTCTTTATTGCCTTAAAACTTTTATACATGTAGGCTCTGTAATCATTTTTACTTGTCAATGGTTGTATGCTGACAACAAAAAGCCTGTGTTTTTTTTAGTCTTCAACCATGCAGTGAGTGTTTTTAATGTTTTATAAACCTTTTTTTGCTTGCACGAAATGGACGTCTCAATCATCGTTTCAACAGCTCTGTGTCCAAGTTTGCGGCTTAGTTCTTCATCTTCCTCGAACGGTTCTACAAGTGCACAAGCAAAACTCTCTACGCAATTTCCCAATCGCGTCAGCTCCTGTGCCTCGGAATGCTTTGTCTTAGCCAGCCTCCGAATCTTGGAACTTGTCTAGACAGGACAAATTTTGAGGTAATTAATCATCAATACATTACTGTGAAGTAAAATAAAGATAATAACAATCTTAGTTGAAATATATAAGGTACAATATAACAAAATCTTTTCCTTAAACAAGTTAAAAGATTTGGGTCCTCCCACATCTCACACTTATCATAATTTAAATTTTGAGTCATGATCAAGCTGTCTGAGCGATAAAAACAACAAAGTAAGTAAAGTAACTTAAAACTGCTAAAAACTAAACATTCGTATCAATTTTATTTCTTATATACAGAAGTGGTAAAAAGAAACGCCGGCAAAGCTCATTCAGTTGCATTATTTATTAACTGTAAGAAGTTTCGTTGAAACGTACCCAGTTTTGGCGAAATTTCACAACTCCTATAAATTTTCTTTCGTTTAGAAAAACGCGTATTTCATCGAAACTTGGCGTATAACAGTTCGCTTGTTTTTCTTTTTTACCACTGCTGTACTAATTTCGTTAAAATTTCCTTCTGTTTGAAACGAAAACTAACAAAAATCTTTGATTACGAAGTACTTAGTTATTCTGTTTACATGTTACATGAAACAATTTTACACACGAATCAGTCTATTTGTTTCGTGCCATGAGGTTGAGTGACAACTGAAGGTGGCAATCGCCCAGCATAGTCCCTTTTATAGCGCTTTACAAACTAAAATAAGTTATTATTAAAAGTAAATGTTTCTACTACCTTTGCAAGTGTACTTTCTATACCTTGCCAGTTTTATGTATATTTTTCGGGGTATTCCTTGTTCAC